>CAKAOI010044893.1:0-55643 GCA_916701655.1 Sebastiscus albofasciatus | reverse complement strand
ATAATCAATAATGAAATGTTTGTAAAACATTACAGGTGTGTTGTCAAGTGGTGACTTTCAGAGGTGCAACAAAACAATGTCTGGGCTTCCAGCTTAGATTTTTTTTGCAGTTGCAAAGGGGTTTGAGATATAGTTATAGATATTAGTTTCCGCAATATTGCCGTAAAGAAGATCTGTCCTTACGCCGGCTTTTCTTTTTTTTTACACTGAACCAGTTCAGTGTGTGATTTTAGATAGCACGCCGGCTCGGCTCTGTTACGACCTCCGCTGCCGGCTCAGCGGCGGAGCAACTCTGTCCTGTCATTCCGCCTCCGTACCTTTTATACAGAACAGCGAGGCGAAATAACGGTGCAACAGTCCTGCCTTGAACAGGCTGTGTGAAGGGGTTCATGACTTGTCTTTTTCATGACTCCTTACATCTGTTCCTGCAACAAAACAATGTCTGGCCTTCCAGCTTAGATTTGTTGCGTCTAACAACATTTCAATCAGGAGAGACTCGTATGAATTGAATGGTAATTTATTACAAAGTGCACAAATTTATGAATAGTAACAGTCTTTGGCGATTTAGACCCAATGTGACATGGTAAGGGGGAAGTGATGCCGTAGTTGGATTAGGAACATTCCCCCCGGGTCTAGACACTGGTGATGGTGGTAGTGAAAAGATTGATGCGGATCCGATGAATGAAGTGGAGCAGGATTACTTTGATTTGGTGAATCTGGAGGTGATGGGGTGGTGGAGGGTCGCATCAGTTTGTGCTGAATACTGACACTGAAAGCAGCATAGAGGAGAACAGTTTTAAACTTTTGACAGCAACGATGTGATTGGTTTAGGGAGATATGGCAAGATCTGATTGGTCACTGAAAAGAGAGACGCCCATAATCAGCTGACATAGTAATAGCCCATGATAGAGAGACCCAGAATGAATGAGAATGAATGAGATTGCACCCCTAGTCTTCCTGACTGAAGTTATGCATAAGCTTCATTGAAACACACACACATTGAGGCATACAGATGTAAGTAACGTTTTTTTTTTTAACTCTCAGGATCAAAGGCTCAAGGTAAGCACAATCATATTTCATATATATTTTCAGAGATGCACTGTAACAACGATGAAAACAGCTACAAATGAAAAACACTTTTAGCTTCACACATGAATTAGCCTCACTTTACTGTACTGTATATGTACTGACATACAGTTGTCTATGCTCCGCCAGATTGTGGAATGGCACCTCTGAACACAAGAATAGTGGGTGGTGTGAGTGCCACAGCTGGGTCATGGCCCTGGCAGGTCAGCGTGCACATCCATGTCCCGGGGTTTAAAAAACACTACTGTGGAGGGACCCTCATCAGTGACCAGTGGGTACTCACAGCAGGCCACTGCATCATAACGTAAGAGAAACTCAGAGCACCTGCATCTGTTGCCTTATCAATCTCTGTACCAGACGGGAAACCCAATGATTAAGAAAAAAATCACTCTTCACTTGTAGCTAACGTACAACTGGTAGCCATTGCCTGGTTCACATCAACACTCCAGGAGTCTAACTTTTCCTTCTTACAACAGTAGATTTTCTTTCTATGGCTATTTGACTGTTCTGAAAAATAAATGATATGAAAGGTTTTCTGATGTTGTTTTTCGACCCACGCTTTTTCAACGGCTCATAGACGCGACCAATCCATGTCGTTTATAGATGACATTTCGACCTAGAATGAAATTAACTTTTATTTTTTTGCATAACTTCTACTTTACCACTTGAGAATTTATAAAAATAATCAAAACTCTCTCCAAAATACCACATTAAGACACCAAGACCTTGAGGAACACCATAGAAAAAGCCATGTTGTGATTTGGAATCAAAAACTTTGGACATTTGGAGATTTCTGTAAGAATTGTAATTTTGGGCTATTTGATGGCGAGCGCTTCTTTTCTGGAAACTGCTCAGAAACCCCCTTATTGTGAATTTACCTAGGAAAGCCATCCATTTTCTGAATGCTCCAGGTCTCTAGTTTGTGGCTGTGAAGTTTCATGAGGCTGTGATTATCCTAGAGGTCACCACAGGTCATTTTATGCAATGAGGTCAAGTTTCAAAAAATGGTCTCACTACAATGAAATGGTTACTATGGGGACTAACATCTTCACACATGATGAATACAGTTGGGCTCATTGAATTCACAAAAGTCTCAGCTTTACAGTCATACCCACTTTGTCCAATTCAAGGTTTAGTTTAAGAATATTCAAATACACCATTTTTAGAATAAGCAAAATAACACATTTATACTGCATGCAAAACATTGCATGGTTTTTGCCCCAAGCAGCATGTCTGTAAAGGGGAGACTCGATACACCAGCAGTCTAGTTATGATAAAACTTGATGGAACCGGTTTGTTTTAATAATGATTATTTATTGATTTATTCTTTTATACAGAGTAAATCCTGATGTCTGGCTTCTCTACTTGGGTAGAGAGACTCAGTCTGGCCCTAATGTTCATGAGGTGAATCACACCGTGTCCCAGATCATCGTCCATCCGAACTACAACACCCCATCATTGTTCAACAACGACATTGCCCTAATGAAGCTCAGCAGCCCTGTCACTTTCACTAACTACATCAGACCTGTCTGCCTGGCAGGTAGCACCAGCCAGTTTCACAGCTCCACCCCCTGCTGGACCACTGGTTGGGGCAGACTTAGCAGTGATGGTGAGTATTGGCATGCTAACTCAAGATAGTAAACACAGTACCTGCTAAACATCCAACCTGTTGGCATGTTAGTCATTGTGAGCATGTTAGCATACTGACATTAGCATTTGACTCATAGCACTGCTGTGCCTGGTACAGCCTTACAGAGCCGCTAGCAAGGCTGTACACTCTTAGTCTTGTTTCCTGACCGTTCTCTATCCACACCCTTTTTCAATTGCATTCCCAGTTACAGGGTGCACTGTCACATTAACAAATAAATGTTCATGGTGAAGGAACTATTGAATTGTGAGAAGCCTTGTTGACTCTTGTTGGGCTTGTCTCAGACACACACACACAAACATGCACACAAAATCATCAATCAACAAGTTATTTGGCGAGAAAAAAGCCGCCGCCACCACCACCAAAAACAATCTCTTTAAAACTGTGCAAATGAAGGAAAATAAATAGTGCGTCTTCTGATTTCATACTCTCTCTCTCCCACAGCGCCATTAGTAGCCTTTGACTCCCTGCAGGAGGTTGAGATTCCTGTCGTTGGACACAATCAGTGCAGTTGCAACTACGTCTCAGTGACAAATGTAAACGTCACTGAAAAAATGATCTGTGCGGGAGAAAAGGACAAAGGAATATGCCAGGTTAGAATAATAATCCATTGTTGTAATATTTGAAGTTGTTTTACTGACTGTTTTGCTTTTTTTCCCCTTCCTGGACACTCTCAAAAGAAACTCTTGCATACTCACACATGCAGTTAAAATACTATCTCTCGTCTTATATCTCTCTCTAGCAATTTCAGCACTATGATGTAAACTTTTAAATTGTTGCTATTAAAATGTTATTGTCAGTGAGAATGTTTTAGGCTATGTAAGGCTACTCCAGTCTTATTCTGTGCATGCTACCATCAGGATTAATTAACTGTTTTGTCTCTCCTCTTTCAGGGGGACTCCGGAGGACCTTTGCAATACAAACAAGGCCCGCGGTGGATCCAGGCTGGCATTACCAGTTTTGGAGTACCTTGTGCCTTGCATGGTTTTCCTGAAGTCTTTACCCGAGTGTCTGAATTCCAGACTTGGATCACGGCTCAAGTGGCGGGGGCGAATGTTGGCTTTGTGACAGTCACCCCGAATGGCATCGATTCAGACGACAGCTTTAGGTGTCCCAGACAATTATTAGGCTTCGGAAATGAGACCACAGCAGCTCCAAATCCAACTTCCACAGCATCAACCGTTGCAACTGAGCTTACATTTGTTGTCAGCTTAGTGACAGTGGTCCTGCAGCACATTGTAGCTCCATAGCACAGTTTTGCACTGACAACTTCTAAATTTCTTCTTCTATTGTGTTGTGTTTGTCAGCATTCTACAAATATTATACTTTGGGCTGGGCTGATAACCGCATCAGCGCAACACCACCCCCCGACGATTTGAACTCCGTTGATATGTGGCAAGACTTTGGGGCCATTCCTGGTTTCTGGCCAACCGTGGTATAGGAAGAAATTAAGTGGCAGATGACCGGTACGATGAGGGACAACATAGTTATTTATTTATTTACACGCTTATCTGCTGTCTCTGACATACTGGTGACTGCTGCTCTCTGTGTGTCTGTGAGTTTGTGTATGGTCTGAGTAGATTGTAAAAACTGAATTGCCCTTCTGGGATAAATAAAGTTGTCTGAATCTGAATCATAGTGTAGTGTATATGAACATAACAAGGCTGCTGAATGAGAAAGGCATCCGCCGTACACAAAAACAGAAACACACCATGCAAGCTGGACACCTCCCGGTACCACCAGCTGTGAATGCATCCGTTTTTAAAGCATGTTTGCACATTTTCTGTTGTGTACATTTTTTTGATTTAATTTTTTTCAAATAAACTTGCAAAAAGATACTGTACGTGTCGCCTGTTCCATGTGTTATAAAGTAACAAACCCAGTCCTAGTTTGTATAGAAATCTTATTACATTATCGAGCAATTAGCAAACTTCATGAAATATAAACTCATTCTATTACATTTGGACAAGCTCTTACATGATCTAACAGCTACCACATGCCCAGCGGAAAAACTTTAGTAGGCCCACTATATGTAGCAAATCGTTGAGTGAGTTAAATATACATTTAATTTCTGTAATCTTTTTGTTAATGTATATTATCATATTAGAGAGCACAATGTAGTCTTGATGAACTCTAGATAGACAGAGGAAAAAAGGTTCTTAAGTGTTGATTGATAGATACTGTAAGTCTGTATGTTGTCTGTATGTTTTTGCATACATTAAAGCTCCATGTAACACAGTATAACATAATTTATCATTTTACAAAGGTAAAAATAAAGTGGGCATGTGTGTAAAGGAGAGACTCTTGGGTACCCATAGAACCCATTTTTCATTCACATATCTTGAGGTCAGAGGTCAATGAATTTCTTAGGTTTTCTAGTTTCATATGATGGCAGTATTTTCACTCTATCTTTAACACTGAGCCCACTACAACCTAAAAATCGCAAGTTGTGTTAATGCGTTAAAGAAATCAGTAGCGTTAAAACAAATTTGTGTTAATGCGTTATTATACCTTTGACAGCCCTAGTTGAGACACTTCATATGTGAGCCAGACAGACATTTCCCCTGCTGATTACTGAGCACAAATGTACTGTAGCTATGTAGCATACTTAGGCCTCAAGAGCCCTTCTGATGCCAGCAGACATAGAAACCTATGGCGCGTTTGGTGAGCGCACAAAAAAAATGTGTTTGTCCTAGAGGAAACACTGAACCCTGAAGGTTTTGAGCGTAGGCCCGACCCTCCTGACATAACAGTCAGTCAAAATGAATGCAGCTCCCAGCATTCACACAATCTGGCCCGAGCAAATTACAGTGAAAGAAAAAGAAAATGACTAACTATTGAACATCTACATCAAAAAACTCAAAACAATCTTCAATGCTATTTGACTCTAAGCAGACAGTACACGTGGCAAACTATCTGACCGCCGTGACTGATCCAAAACTGAGAAAGACATGAACTATGTACACACTCTTTGATCACAGCCTGGCCATAGAGACTGGTTGACACAGACAGTCATGGCTGCCTAGAGAAGAAAGGCTGTGTCCGCTCTAGGAGTGTAAGAAAACATCAAAAATATGAGTTTATTATCGTTATATTATGTTTTGTGATACTGTATTGGTTCTCAAAAACACTATAGATTTTTAATTGCTACTTTAAATGCAAACATTAAGTCAGTCCTTTATTTCATTTGCAAAGAGATGCACCCTCTCAGTGAATGTGCCCTCTCAAATTAGTGGTATGATCTTGGATGTTACAGGGACTGATAAATGCAATAAAAATCTCACTGTTTTCATTGCGAAAAATGTAATGGAAATGTTTTTTCTCAGATTTTATGCATATGGTTGTGTATTCTTTATACTTCTGGAATATTAACGTCATATTGGCCATAAAAAAACAGTCTAACGTAACGTAGCGTCTGGCGAGCATGAAGGGAGGGTCGAGCTTGGGCTTGTCGCGAGACCACATAGACGTAGAGATATTAACACACGTATATGTAGACTGTGCATATTTATATTTTTTAAAATGGTCAGAGCTGGGAATAGTGTCAATAACACAATAAAGTTTTATTCAGTGTTGTCCATTAATTTATTGTTTACCAGACTGACATTTCCCTAATGGATGATAAAGTAGTGGAATCTGACTGTGTGTTAGGCTGTAGCCTACATTACATTTTAAATATATCCGTTCAGCTTTTAATCTGACGGAGGCAAAACACAGGGACCGACAACTGAAGATGAAAAATATAGTTGAAGATATAAAAAATATATCTAAACATAGAGACATGTGACACGTGATTTAAAGGGTTAAAATACAGTCGATTTTAAATTGTAGACATCCTGGGATCATGTTTTTATCTGGGTATATCGAAACCAGGGAATGAAGTCAGCTGTTTTACAGGAGAGGTAAATATCTCCTGATGGAGAAGAAGCACCATCTGCTGGTGGCAAAAGTCTTTGTTGTTTTTGGATGTTCAGCCAAAAGCAGCATCCTCTGTTTCATTGAGCTGCTTCCTTTGATTTGGTCATGGTCAGTCAGACTCTACAAGAATGTGTGTCTAGATCAGGAGTCAGCAACCTTTACCATCAAAAGAGCCGTTTTAGGCAAAAAAGAAAAGAAAAAAAAATCTGTCTGGAGTCGCAAAACATTTGAGCATTGTGATGAAGGTAACAGTTTATAGTCTAAGTATATAGTATATAAGTCTAATGCAGTGAGGGACCAAGTGCAAATGTACGACGGAGTATTAGGGCCACATAGAGGGAAAAAACATCTGATATTTCAAGAATAAAGTTATAACTTTACGAGAAAAAAAGTCGTGATATAACAAGAATAAAGTTGTAATGTTATGAGAATAAAATTGTAATGTTACGAGAAAAAAAGTCGTAATATAACAAGAATAAAGTCATAACTTTACGAGAAAAAAAGAAAATTACACGTAAAATTACTACTTTATAATATTATGACTTTATTCTCATATGACTTTTTTTTCTCGTAAACTTCTGACTTTATTCTCGTAATATTATGACTTTATTCTCAAAATCTCAGGTTTTTTTTTTCCCTCAATGTGGCCCTAATACTCCGTCGTACCATAGACCTACAACAATGCTAAATAAAAATGAAAATATACACACAAAAGCAGTTATTCATTTCCACTCATTTTTTTTAAAAATCCACAGGGAGGCACTGGAGAGGAGCTAAAGAGCCGCAAGTGGCTCCGGAGCCGCATGTTGCATGTTGCAGACCTCTGGTCTAGATAGTATGCAGTGTGTTTGAGAATGACCTAATTGAAGTCCAAGGACCAGAGTATTGTCCTCTGCACCAAGAGACATGCAAGTCCTATCAATTGTTCAGACAATCCCTCTGCCTTACTGGCCAGAAAACACACTGTAGGTCGCAGTCAATGGGCTATTAAAGTGACTCTCCCACACCGCCGTACAACCCTGCAGCGAATCGCCGCAATGCCTGATCTGGTGGGAATGCAGGCTTAGTGTACCTGTCACATCACAGCCGTGCCAACATTAATCCAACACAACTTAACTTTGTACCTCACACAATTTGATCATTTGAATGTCGCAAAAATATTTTCCCACTGATCTGTGGTAAGAGATACCTCTATGTGGGCTTTCATAAACAGAGTTGATTAAAGTGGAGATATGAAAAACTCACTTTTTCAGTGCTTGTGCACATTCATTTGGGTACCTGGAGTGCCTACCAACCCCCAAACTGTGAAATAAGACAACCCAGTCAGTTTTGTGTGCGCTGCCTGTTTAAGTTTTTATTTGCACCCCAGAAGCAGAGATGGAGTCAGGTAAGTGAAAAAAGAACACAGAGTTTATTTTCCAAACCAGGAAACAAAAATGCAGGCAGGGTGGCAGGGAGCTGGCAGGCTTGTGGCGAGGCGAGAAGGAACACGAGACTGGAGCACGTGGAATCTCTAAGCCACCGGAGAACAAGGAAGCTGAGCAGCAACAAGGCACAAAGGAACCTGAAAGCAGGAAATACAACAGGAGAAAAAACACGAGAGAAAGATACGCAGAGCAACTACCGAAAGAGACGGAATTATCTGGCGAAGTAGTGGAGTTCAGACCAGGCTTTTATGGAGGGGTTGATTAACTGAATGAAGACCCGGGTGTGCCTCGTTGCTGCTGGTTGACGTTATGAACCCAAGCACGACGGCGTTTGGTTTTCTGACATATCTAGGACTTCTACAACATGTACAAAGCAGCAACTGTGACTATTTCTTCCATGGTTGAAATTTGCTTTGTGCTTGGTGTGAATGCACAGTAACACAACACGAAGCAACACCATAACGTAACTTAAACAAACAAACAATAGCACATGCACAACAACAGCACTATGTAATGATAGGCCCTCCAGCCTAAACAGAACATGTGATTCATTCCTTTGTCACATGTAGGCTTATTGGACCATCATTTTTTTCTTAAAGAAATTAAGAAAAACAGGTTTGATCTAGATATCAAGTTTGTATGCAACAGTACAAAATGTTGACTTGGCAACTACTCCAACACAAATATCGCTCCTACTTAGATAGCCACGATTGATGTAGGGAGTGGTTACTCTGTATAACATTGCATGTGAGCGGCTGGGGAATGACAAAGACAAAAGCTATTTACAAGAAAGACTCTCTGCACTTACTGAAGGCAAAATTTAGTGACAGCACAGCATGGCAGCCTGGACTGTGTGGACACTCCTGATGTGTGCCATCCTCACTGGGCAAGGTGAGCTTTTACACCAAGTTACCAATTTATTATCTATTTCAAACCAATACATCCTCTCTTTTAAAGCTTGTGTTTAGTTTGTGTTTACCGTGTTAGAGAGGTTTTGACTTTATGGTCATTTTTAAGGATGTAAATGTGCTGGATTGTAAATTATTATGTTAATATAAACTTCATAAAGACGGGGTGTATGGCACGGCTGTTGTATTGTACAGCTATCAATTAATGATTTTACAGTTGTGTTAATAATCATAATAATGATGAAATGTTTGTAAAACATTGCCAGGTATGTTGTTAAGTGGTTACTTTCAGAGGTGCAACAAAACAATGTCTGGGCTTCCAGCTTAGATTTGTTAGGTCAAACAACTCAAACTCGAACCCGGCCTGCTGCGGCAAAGGCTCAGCCTTAAAGAGGAACCTATTTTTATACCACGCCTATTTTCAAATTTCATACATGTTATTCCTATGGTCTAAGACAGTCCAAAAAATATTAGTAAGCACGAACAACTCTTTCCCAAGTCCAAAAACTAGAGTCCTTAAACTCAAATTTGTGATGTCATCAAGCATAAAGTCTGGAACTGCTCTATAGTTATTTGCATGACAGAGATCCAATAAAGTTTCACAGTAGAGATGCACCGATACCGATACCAGTATCGTGTTTGATACTGTGCTCATGTACTTGTGCGTTAACCGACAAGATTAGTGCCTTGCATGCAGAGGTGCTGTGATTGAAGTGCCTAATAAGCTGCCCAGCTGTAACGATAACCCAATGCACAAACAGGTTAAATCTATAATTTATCACCAGCTGCAGTGTATGCGCGAAACAGTCATTCCCCAGTTCAATCTGACTTCAATATTACAGTACATCACCTCAGTGTTTAGATTAGTTTGCTAAAATGATCACATTTGTATGATCATATGCATCAAAGGGTTAAATCAAACATTGTCATGATGTGCAGTTCTTTGGAAAAGTCTTGGGCCAATCTTAAAATGTCTAAAGCCATTTGGCTGACCAAGTAAATGAAACAGTGTATAAGAAAATATGACACACATCATAAGGAGTTGAAGAAGCAGCTGGAACTCTAGTGCCACCTTATGGCTGTAGTTTCTCATATCTACTATACTACTAATGCTCATCTCTCTTTCCTACAGGGTCAAAGGCTCAGGGTAAGCACAGTCACATGTCATATATTGCAGAGATGCACTGTAACAACGATGAACACAGCTACAAATGGAAAACATTTAAAGTGTCACACACGAATCAGTCTCACTTTACTTTACTGACATACAGTTGTCTATGCTCCGCCAGATTGTGGAATGGCACCTCTGAACACAAGAATAGTGGGTGGTGTGAATGCCACAGCTGGGTCATGGCCCTGGCAGGTCAGCGTGCACCTCCATATCCCGGGGTTTAGCCGACACATCTGTGGAGGGACCCTCATCAGTGACCAGTGGGTACTCACAGCAGCCCACTGCATCGTAACGTAAGACAAACTCAGAGCACCTGCATCTGTTGCGTAATGCATTTTTTTTTTCCGATTTTCTATTATGCTTTTGATACAGTGGAACATCCATTCAGTTCACCAGTTTTAATGAAATTTGTCTTTGTTAATTATTTTTAAGAATAGTAACAGCTGTATAAACTATTGGGGGATACATCCCTAATGCCGGGCACACACTACACGAGAATCGAGCCGATCTTGGGCCTCATCCCTCCCGACAATCGTCAGCAAAGTCCTGATTATTTGATGGTTCTAAAAATTATCTTGCTAGATATTCCTGTAGTGTGAGGTACATAGCCATTTTCAAAGGGGTCCTTTGACCTCTCACCTCAAGATATGTGAATGAAAATGGGTTCTATGGGTACACACGAGTCTCCCCTTTACAGACATGCCCACTTTATGATAATCCCAAGCAATTTGGGGCAAGTCATAGTCAAGTCAGCACACTGACACACTGACAGCTGTTGTTGCCTGTTGGGCTTGCCATGTTATGATTTGAGCAGGGTTTTTTTTATGATAATGCAGTACCTGTGAGGGTTTCTGGACAATATTTGTCCTTGTTTTCTGTTGTTAATGGATTTCCAATAATAAATATATACACACATTTATATAAAGCAAGCATATTTGTCCACCACCATGTTGATAACAGTATTAAATACTTGACAAATCTCCTTTTATCCTTCTGATTTGATAAAAAAAATAAAAATTAAAAAAATACCTTCAAAATACCACATGAAGACACCAAGACCTTGAGAAACACCAAAGAAAAACGTAATGCTGTGATGTGGAAAGAAAACGTTTGACACAGAATTGCATTTTTTGGTGATTGGATGGTGAGCACTTCTGTTTTGGAAATTGCTCAGAAACACCCTTATTGTAAATATACCTTTGACAGACATACATCATCTGAATGCCCTAGGTCTCTAGTTTGTGGTTGTAAAGTTTCATTATCCTAGAAGTCACAACATCTAATTTTATACAGTGAAGTCAAGTTTCAAAGAATTTGTCTAA
The DNA here is from genome assembly GCA_916701655.1 of Sebastiscus albofasciatus. Classification (NCBI taxonomy): domain Eukaryota; kingdom Metazoa; phylum Chordata; class Actinopteri; order Perciformes; family Sebastidae; genus Sebastiscus; species Sebastiscus albofasciatus. The sequence goes on along the minus strand of CAKAOI010044893.1, from coordinate 44,163 downwards.
TTACAATGAAATGTTTACTTTGGGGACTACTGTAATGTCACACTTGACTCCAAGTGGGCTCATTGAATCCACAAGAGTGACAACTTTCCAGTCATACCCCATTCATGCAATTCCAAGGCTGTTTAGGGACCCCAGTTTGCAATAACACGTTTATACTGCCGGCGGGCCGGCGGATTGTTAAGAGGTTAAACCTGCATTCTGAAACAGGTCCTCTGGGTTTCTTATGTTGTGTCTAGTTCTTTCCTTTCTTGGGAAATGGGAGTATACAGTCAGAATGGTATGGGTCAGACTCTTGCTTTTCTTACATTTGTATAACTTTACTTAATTCTTCTTCTTCTTCTTTCGGCTGCTCCGGTTAGGGGTCACCCCAGCGGATCATCTGTTTCCATCTCTTCCTGTCCTCTGCATCTTCCTCAATCACGCCAACCACCTGCATGTCCCCCCCTCAACACATCTATAAACCTCCACTTGGGCCTTCCTCTTTTCCTCTTGCCTGGCAGCTCCATCTTCAGCATCCTCCTCCTTATATACCCCGCATATCTTCTTTGTACATGTCCAAACCATCTCAATCTCACCTCTCTTGCTTTGGATCCAAACCGTCTAACCTGAGCTGTCCCTCTAATGTACTCATTCCTAATCCTATCCATTCTCGTCACTCCCAACGAAAATCTTAGCATCTTCAACTCTGCCACCTCCAGCTCCGCCTCCTGTCTTTTGGTCAGCGCCACTGCCTCCAAACCATACAACATAGCTGGTCTCACTACCATCCTGTAAACCTTGCTGGTACCTCTGCCTTTACTTAATTGATGAACTGAAATTTACTGATACACCAGCAGACAAAACTTGATGCAACCTGTTAGTCTTTATAATGAGTATTTATCGATTTATTCTTTTATCCAGGAACTCTACTAGTAGATGGCTTCTGTACTTGGGCAGAGAGACTCAGTCTGGCCCTAATGATAATGAGTTGAATCTCACCGTGTCCCAGATCATCCGCCATCCTGACTACAACAACACCTTGTTTAACAATGACATTGCCCTTATGAAGCTCAGCAGCCCTGTCAATTTCACTGACTACATCAGACCTGTCTGCCTGGCAAGTAACACCAGCCAGTTTCACAACTCCACCCCCTGCTGGACCACTGGTTGGGGCAGACTTAGCAATGATGGTGAGTATTGGCATGCTAACTCAAGATAGTAAACACGGTACCTGCTAAACATCAACATGTTTGCATAGTCATTGTGAGCATATTAGCATACTGACATTAGCATTTAACTCAAAGCACTGCTGTGCCTGGTACAGCCTTACAGAGCTGCTAGCATGGCTGTAGAGTCTTTGTCTCGTTTCGTGACAGTTAATCCTCCACCCACACTCTTTTTCAATCGTATTTTCAGTTACAGGGTCACATGAACGAGCACACAAAAAAAATCATCAATCAACAAAAGTTATTTGACGAGAAAAAAGCCGTCACCACCACCAAAACAAATTGCTTTAAAACTGTGCAAAGTAGGAAAATAGTGTGCCTTATGATTTCATACTCTCTCTCTCCCACAGCACCATTAGTAGCCTTTAACGCCCTGCAGGAGGTTCAGATTCCTGTTGTTGGACACAATCAGTGCAGTTGCATCTCCCGCGAATATGAAGACATACTCACTGATGAAATGGTGTGTGCGGGACGAGACAACAAAGGAGCATGCCAGGTGGAAAAAAAAAAAAAATCAATCCATTGTTGTAATATTTGAAGTAGCTGTTTTTGATTTGTTTTTCTTCCTTGACACTCTCAAAAGAAACTCTTGCATACTCACACATGCAGTTGAAATAATATCTCTCATCTTACATCCTTCTTTACCAATTTCAGCACTATGATGTAAACTTTTAAATTGTTGCTATTAAAATGTTATTGTCAGTGAGAATGTTTTAGGCTATGTAAGGCTACTCCAGTCTTATTCTGTGCATGCTACCATCAGGATTAATTAACTGTTTTGTCTCTCCTCTTTCAGGGGGACTCCGGAGGACCTTTGCAATGCAAACAAGGCCCGCGGTGGATCCAGGCTGGCATTACCAGTTTTGGAGTACCTTGTGCCCTGCCTGGTTTCCCTGAGGTCTATGCCCGAGTGTCTGAATTCCAGACTTGGATCACGGCTCAAGTGGCGGGGGCGAATGTTAGCTTTGTGACATTCACCTCCAATGGCACCGATCCAGACGACAACTTTGTGTGTTCTAGGTTAAATGAGACTACAGCAGCTCCAAATACTACTACTTCTACTACTACTACTACTACTACAACAAATTCCACAGCATCAACCGTTGCAACTGAGCTTACATTTGTTGTCAGCTTAATGATGGTGTTCCTGCAGCACACTGTAGATCCATAGCACAGTTTTGAGCTAACAACTTCTAAATGTCTTCTTCTGTTGTGTTGGGTTATATTAGTCTTTTAAATCAGTTTACAAAGATTATACTTGCATGTTTAACATCACAATGATTGTAGCGGAGTTTGTGTGGTGAAAATGTCACCACACTGTAGCTTTGGAGCATAGTTTTGTCTCATGGTTTAAATTAGGGATGTCAATAATGAACCGTTTAACTGTTAACCGTCATTAAGCATTTTAACCGATTAACGCCATTAGTTAAAAGAAATGTTAATAATTAATTCAAAAGCTGAGCGGCTCAGAGGAGCGGCTCGTCTCTTTAAGGAGAAAAGCTGGTCCATCTTAACAGCCCACCTTAACAGGCGGAGCCGGAGTTACAGGATACAGGAAGTTGGCTCCGGTCTCTCCATGGATGTATTAAAAGAACAGCTCCAGCTCGCTTGAGCGGAGGAGTTGTAGTTTCGTTGCATTTATTTACCAACAAATAAACTATACACACACTGCTACACCTACGTTCACAGCTATAACGCCACCAACAACCTCACACGCACGGAAAGTGGCTGCATGTCTGCGACACTACACACAGCATCGTGGCTGCTGAGTTAACGCTCCCAGACGGATGAACTGGGGACTCCTGTCAACGAATATTTGTTGTGCTCCGGCAACTGGTACACTGCTGCATGCGAGGCACAAATCTTTTCGGTTAACGGTTAGTAATCGGTTAACGAGGGTCGGTTATCGGTTAAGAAAATTTTTCAAAATGAGCATCCCTAGTTTAAATGTTTTTTGGAGTGCACATAGTTCTTTCTTATTGGCCTATTTTAATGTAACACAAACTTCATTTAATGCATACATCTTCTTTGAAATTATTTCTCATTTCCATAAATAATGGTATAACACCACAATGCACTTATTAAAACAACTACTCACGCATGCTCTGTTTTTCTCATCAGTCACAAATGGGTTGAAATATAAAACTAAATCTAAAATCTAGATCTAAAACTAGAGATTATAAAAAGATTTAGTGTGAATTGGCACTGGTGGTATTGGTATTACTGATAAGTAATTAATGACTTGGGATGAAACAAATATTCAGATCTTTGATATAAAATACCCAATTATAAGTAAAGGTCCTGCATAGAGGCTGGTCCTTATGGTGTGAAGTCTCAACAATCTAAGATGTTGTATATTTCAATCTGTAACAATGCATCATACAGTATTTTATGATCTTACCATTAAATCTTGTTTAAAATCTATGCAGTACTTAGTGACCAAACTACAGACATCAGATAACTGTGATGGAGTAAAAGTATAACATTACTGGTGTATCACATTAATACACATTATCATCATTTTGTTAGTTTTCTCTGTAGCTCTTATGGTGTGTTCACAATGTGGTTGCAGCATATTGTTTTGGGATCAAATCATTTTTGTGAACCATCAAGTTGGAGAGTTAGACCATCATTCGATCAGGGATGCTTAAGAGACTGTTGAAAATGTACCCGATTCAACTAGTAGAGAATGGATATTAGCCAGCAGGAACAGGACCGGAACAAAATGAGAACCAGGAAAGACACTTACCTGCAAGGTCATCACCTACATCACCTATCACACATAAGTCAACTAGGAATGTTAATAATTAACCGTTTAACTGACATTAAGAATTTTGATCGATTAAAGCTATCAGTTAGATGGTTAAAAGAAATATTAAAAATTAATAAAAAGCTAACAAAACTCAGAGGAGCGGCTTGTCACAACAGTGAAAAAACTTCACATTTTGGTAGAGCATTGAGAATAATGGCAGGGACTGTTTAAGGAAGGGTAGAAACTGAGTAGAGTTAAGGAGATAGTAGTTTAGTGTTGAATAACTGAGTCATATATTTAAAAAATAATCCAAAGAAAGGGTGATGTCATGTATTGTGTTGTATTACTAGAGTTACCACTAGGTGGAGCTGTAACATTGTATATGTTGTTGTTGTATACAGGATATTGCAGTTGAACAAGTAAACATTGCTCAGTCTGCTCCAAGCGGTCTCTTCCTTTGGTACATTCATATAAATGTTTCTGTGGGTACGATACAGCACAGTATCTCTATTAAAATTAGAAAATCTGCCTGAAAACAATATGTAAAACTGAATTAGCTGATACCAAAATATTACCACACACAAATTAAACTGGTTTACTAAATTGATTTCCACTCTAAAGAAACAATTATATAACAAACTTGACAAATGTCGGCATTTAAAAGAAAAAAAAGCTCTGTTTTATTTTTCGTGGCAAGGGCGCTGCCATGTTGCAGTACTCTAGCCTGTGACGTCACTCGTTTGGTTGGCTTGGCTGAGTTACACAGATGCAACGGTAGAGACCGTGAAAGACGGAGACTGAGGAGACAAGGTGGAAGAAAACAAAAAGGGGGGGGGGGATATATTGTATTGTTCCTGGATGTAAAGATGAGTTTTACTATGTTAAAACCAAGGACAACACAGTGTAAAACTCATCTTTACATCCAGGAACAATACAATAGTGTTCCCCCTTTTGTTTTCTTCTGTGGTCACGCGTCATATCTTTGGGGGTATAACACATTCGCAGTAAAATGTGGTCTGCACTCGCCGAAATTGAGCCAATCGCAACGCATGACTGCAGCTTTCGTTACACTGCGCATGTGTTATACCCCATACCCCAAGACCCATGTCTGCCCGTGACCCAGCCTCCTTTCCATAGGCCTTGGTGTCTCAGAGCCAACCAACCTGGTGACATCACATGCCAGAGTACTGCAACATGGCGGAGCTCTTGCCACCAATAGATAAAACAGAGCCTGTTTCTTTCTTTTAAATGCTTACATTTGTCATGTTTGTTATATAAATTGTTCATTAGAATGTAAATCCATTTAGTAAACCAGCTTAACTTGGTTGACTGCTTCATTTCCACTTTAAATCCTCCCAGGTTTCTTTCTCTAACGTTACTTCTCACCCTTTTTTACCACTATTTCCCTACAGCAAACTCGGCTCAAATAACGTTAGTGTCAGGGTGTGAGTTTAAACGGTGGACCCAAACGCAGAGTTACCAGGAAGAAAGGTAAATTTAAATAAAAGCGAGCTTTAATAAATTAAGCTGAAGTATCCAAACAACGAAAACCAACAGGCATCAGAAACCAAAAATGCAGGGAGGGGAACCAAGTACAAAATAATAAATCCAACAAACAACAAAAACCAAACTGAGAACAAAAACAAAATTACCAACCAGAAGACACGAGGAACACTAGGATCAAGGAGGGAGTGACGAGCAAACCGGTGGACAAGGTAGACAAGGCTGGAGCGACAAACGAACTGTAGTGATGTTACGTGCTGTGCCGAGGCTTCGGAGCGTGTATCGAGTAATCTCGGAAGTTTTCCGCGATGCGCGTATCGAGGCTTGTATCGTTTTAGACCAATTACGTCATTGATGACGTCCGAAGCCTCGCTGCCCGGCCATACCGCGTGACTGGTTCAGGAAGTGGTTCAGATCTTGACTGGTTAAACCAATGCCACTTTCCAGAAGTGATACAGAACACTAATATTACCCCTCTTTCCATTATTATATTATATTACACTACACTACACTACAATTATTGACCAAAGGATTGGTTTACACACGGAAGATGCATTACTCATAAAACAATTACAGTTTATTATACATGTATGTTATATACTCATAATATGCTTACTAGAAAATAGACATATTATATAGATATAAATGAATTACCTGGTACTATATATTTTTTTCATTGTTTATAGTCATTCCCAACTGCCTTTACTGGCGCAAAATACAATATAATCACAGATCTGTGGTCCCAGTAGACCACAACCAGCACTGCTCCCAGTAGACCACTTACACACCAAAAACTGACAATAACCTGATATTTTCAGGTCGAATTTCGTTCATTCTCGCTGTGCAGCATCATTTTCCACTTGTGCAGTTTTGTTAATCGTCTGTTTATGGCCAATACTGTATATACTGCTCCTATTTGTATACTTCCTTCTATTTAAATGGTTCATTTTGTTACACTTTGTTTAGCTCTTTTTTTTTTTACTGTGTTAGCTGATGCTTCTTGTTTTTGAGATCATATCTGCCTGTTTCACACTCTTTGACCACCAGGTGGTTTTGTGCACATGAAGCCTCGAGAAATGAACCCTTTTATGAACCAATTAGCTGGAAAACTTCGATGCTTCATGAAGCTTAAGCTCCCCATCACTAGCAAACTGACAAAGACAGAGGGGAACACACAGGTTTAAATACAAGAGGGTGATTAAACAGGTGGAACCAATCAGGGCGGGGCAGACAATCAAGAAAGGCGGGAAAACAAACAAAGGTAGGAAGTCAAACCAGACAAGACAGAGGAGGAGTGAATTACAAAATACAACAGGAAACACTGGAATGAAAGAATATAAAAGAAACCAAAATCACATTAACAGAACTAATAAACCCAGAGGAGGAACATAAGACAATCTTAACTTATAACAAACAGAAAAAGTTCAATGTTCTGGCACAGCTAGGCTATGACAGTTATATTACTTATAGACAACCCCTTCTCATTATTATCCTCAACAGAGCAAAAAAAAAAGGTCAAACTCACAGTTCTGTGTCAGTCCTGGTGAAATTATCTGACCTTGTAGCATCTGAACAGGTGAACAGGTGTCTTCATCAGAGGACACACACAGCTTTTCCCTTCACTGTGGAGGTCTGTCTGACCTTGAATTCAGAGTTACTCAGCATTAATTCAGGCTTCGGCTAAACACACAACACAAACACTAACGTTCAGGGGCGAATTAACCGAGATTAAGCAGAGAAAAGTGCGTGTTGTTGTATTAATCTACTGCTATTTTACCACCATTATGTCGACCTAGCCCTCTTTCTCCTTCTTTCCCTCCCGTCTCCCATGGCGACCAATTACCAATTATGGTGCGTTCAAATGAACCCTGTGAGCTCGGATTTACACCATATGTGTGGCGTTCAAGGGGATAAGTGGTGAGAACACCACTGCAAAGCAAGATTCAAGATTCATGCCCTTTATTATCATTGTGTAGTGCAATGAAATTAGATTGTAACAATCCCATAGGTGTCACTGTCTCTATTTCCCCTCTTAAATAACACGTAAAATTACTACTTTATAATATTATGACTTTATTTTCATAATACTACGACTTTTTTTCTCGTAAACCTGTGACTTTATTCTCATAATATTATGACTTTATTCTCGAAATCTTAGATTTATTTATTTTTTTCCTCAATGTGGCCCAAATACACATGTTATCTAGCCTTGTCTAGGAAAAAAAAGAACTGATCTCTTATTGATTGTTTTTTATATATATTTTCCTCTGTCACAGTAATATTATCGGCTGCAGCTTCTTACTGTTGTTTGCAGGTGAACATAAAAATAATTTTGTGCAAAGACTCAAAAAGGAAGTAAAGCAACATGTAAGGGTAAATACTTTATTCCGTGGTATCAGTTTAAATCACATACTGCACTTGGTAGAATCAGACCAAGGGAAAAAATAGTACAAGTTGTGTAAAAACAATATGGGAATCGTCACCTTAAAAAAAGGAGTTTAAAAAGGTAAGGGAATGGAGGCAGAACTTGTTTCCAGAATCTCCTGGCTGCAGCAACAACCCCAAACTGAAGCTTTTCTCCTTCACTTTCTACCAAGATGTTATAAAAGTACTGTTGTTCACTAGCAGTATTCGTAGGTGGTGCCTACGAGGACATGGCCTTTTCCATGGTGGCGTAATTACGGTGAGAAGAAGGTGGAAAGGGAGATGGTGAGAGTCCATGCTTAATAAGCATGGTTGGCCACAAACAGTGACTCTCCGCCGGCAGAGCTGGCTCCAGAAGAAGCATATTTGCCCTGGCAGGCCTGGTTGTTAGCCTGTAACAGACAAAAAGGACAGTGTTACTGAATGCATAATACAGTACTGAAGTTTGATGCTTACAATCCATACAGTTCTCTGCAGCATCTGCATAACACATCACTATATATAGGCATTTTTATTTTCACACATACTAGAGCTCTCTTGATGAACTCTTCCTGGCACGCCTTTCCATTCTCCTTCTTGCCGCTCCAGGCTTTCAGGGCAGAGGCCTGCAGGGCACGTCCATAAGAGAAGGTCAGGGCCCATGGTCTGTGCAGAGGGCACTGGTTCATGGCGTTCAGATTGATGGAGGCCTCCTCCTCACTCTGGCCACCGGACAGGAAGGTAATGCCTGTACAGGTAAGAGCGTGAGAGTTTAGCAATGCACTTCTCTAGACATTTGAGTGAATGTCATGCAGACTATATTGTGTCTGCAAGAGAGTACTGTGTGCATTCAGCTCACCAGGGACTGCAGGGGGCACGGTGCGACGCAGGGCAGTAACAGTTGCCATGGCAATCTCCTGGTTGCTGTATTTGTGTGAGCAGGAGTGTCCGGGGGTAACCATGTTGGGCTTGAGCAGGGTGCCCTCCAGGTAGACATGGTGGTCGGACAGGGCCTTGTAGACGGCAGCCAGGACCTTCTCAGTCACGTACTGGCAACGCTTAAGGTCATGGTCGCCATCGGGGAGAATCTCAGGCTCAACGATGGGGACGATGCCGTGCTGAGGACGGCAGAGACAAAAGGAGTCAAAATGACTTGCGGCAGGATGGCAAAGGCAAGTTGATAGGTGAGGAATAAGAACCGCAGTGGGGATATACTGTATATGTTTTAGTGGTTCCTAAACTGGGTCTAGATTTGAGAAGGTTTTATTTAATTGTTTTGTCAATTTGAAGTTGCTACAGAGACTTTCCAAAACCAACACTTCATAAGTCTACTCCAATGTTAAAGACTTGGTCAGGGGTTAAAAGGGCTACTTTCATCTCTCAATTTAAATAGATAACACTAATATGATAAAAAAGAATTGGCATTATTTGCAATATACTGGAATTGCTACGCCAACATTACAGAGAGAAAAACATTTCTTCCAACAGTACAGAAGCGTTTACATTTGGTTGCTTGTTCTGGGATTTTGAAAGAGCAAACGTTATAAATAACGTGTCATATTTGTGCCACTAAAAAATCCCATGCAAGAAGCAAGTGACAGTGTGGTGACATTAAATGCACGTCATGCTGAACAAAAAACAGCACCGATGCTGCATGTAATTAATTTTGACAAATCCTTTAACGTTATTTAGTTGGTGTTTGAGCTGATGTAAATATAACCTGAAGCAAACAGACTGTTGTTCTTTTCTACTGGTAACTTTATATACTTGCCATGAAGCTTTTAAAATTACGTGGAAAACCTGTCAAGACTCCCCACTGATTCCAGCATCTGTCTGTCTGTTTCTTACCATCTGGCAGATGCTGGCGTAACGGGCCAGGACATTGGCGTTCTCAATGATGGCCAGTCTTGAGGGAGTGGTGGGGGTGATCTTCAGCACACAGCGCCACTTGGCAAAGTCAGCACCATCCTTCTTGTACTGGGCGCAGCGCTCATACAGTCCATCGAGACCTATGAAAGAGGGAGACACCGGATGAGCTAGGCAAAGGTATTAAAAGATCTCTCTTTGTGTCTTAGATCTGGTCTTCGCTCACCCTGGGTGGTTGTCTCGCCGTTGGTTCCGGCCAGGGGGACGACACCTTTGTCGACCTTGATGCCCACCACCATGTCTCTCTCTTTGAGGTACTGGGTGAAGAGCTTGCCGTCGTCGGTCTTCTGGTACATGGTCTCGTGGAAGAGGATGACGCCGCCGATGCATGGCTTGACGCGGTCGTCAGCGGTGAAGAGGAGCTGGCGGTACAGCCTCCTGTTCTCCTCAGTGTTCTCAGCGTTGATGCTCTGGAAGCGCTTGGCCACGCTGCCTAGAGGTTGTGGAGACACAAGAAGATAGATGAAAACTGGATCCATCTGTGGTGTTTGACGAGTGTTTGTTTGAGGAAAGTGTTACTTCTGAGGAATGTACAGTCATAACCTAGCTAACATAACTTCCTTATCACATATACACATGCCAGCTCTGTAGTGTGCTTTACAGGCTGCTGGCAGGCCATTCTATTACACTTGCATTTTCATATGAATGTTGGCCATTATTTTTACGATAAAAAAGCTAATTTTCTTGAAATTCTTTACCGGTGGACTCGTCTGCGGCGAGGATTCCCTTGCCGGGAGCGACGATCCTGTGAGCAATATCGCTGAGCTCCTTCTTCTGCTCAGGAGTGAGGAAGGGGTATGCGTGAGGCATCCTGACTCTAGGAGGAAGACAAAGGATGAAGGAAATATTCAGTTGGCTAATAGGCAAGACACAAGGGGAAAAGTTCAACGAAAATACTAGCTGCAAAGCTTGACATTTTGTGGTTCTTCTCGTGAATGCATGGGAAACTGTTTGATGAAAGAAGAACAAAACTTTCTGTGTGAAGGAAGTGGTGAAACAAGAGCCTGTCTACGTGGTTTGACGTTTTCCTGTCTTGTCATTTTAAAAACCCGGCCAGCTGACGCCACAGCCGTGTGACTGCAGTTGTTGTAGCTATAACTGCTCTAGTGCCATAAAGCTCTTTATGTGCTGTTCCCCATGCAGGCACAATACACAGCGGCACGGGGGATCCAGTGTCAGAGAGCCCTCCACCCCTCTTCTGCCCCACCCTTCACGTATCTGACCACCCTTGAAAAACTCATATCAGGCATGCGGATGACCTATTCCATTTTCTAGCCTCTTATCCCTGACCTTTCCCTTCCCCCTTCCCTCCCCATTCCTCTTCCCTGCTCTTCTATCCCACACCTCCCTCCCTCCCACCTGTCTGTGCCTCCACTATCAATTGGCTGGACTAAATATACACAGTACTGCAAGGCAATGAAAGCACTAAGGCTCAGCAAGAAGGTGTTACATAAGAGAGAAGAAGTCATGCACTCTACAGGATACAGACAGATTAAGAAACAACCATGTACAAATTTAGACAGTTTTAAATGAGAACTAGTGAGTCACAAGTGACCGCTCAGAAACAATGCAGTGGAAATTTTTCATCAGACTATGAAGGGTGTAGCAACAACCAGCGATGCACTGATGACAGATGAGCTAAACTGCTCAGTAATGACTATTGATGTGGTGTTTAACAATACTAAATGTGCACATACAGTGAGAATAGTGAGTGTGTTATTGAAAACGCTGAGAGATTTCAGTCTGTTTAATGCATCATAGGTAAGCAAGAGAAAAAGCATCTGTGGATTAAATATCACACTATGGTTTACACAGGAACCACACACTTGAGCTGTAGCAATAGTTGAGACATTAGTATGTGGCAATTAGATGATTCACCTCATGCTTTATAGGAACAAAATATTCAACGGGTAGCACAAAAAAGCAAATTAAAAGTAATGTATTTATCTCGTAGTTGTCGTCAAATGTTCTTTTACCTTTGAGGTTAGGAGGAGCGCTGAGAGAAGAGAGAGGGAGGTAGAAGATCCGGCTTTCGTCTGCGACACCCTCCAGTCCGCTTGGCCCTTGTATTTATCCTCCCATTGTGACCCCTCACATTTCAGCTGCCGGGCTATAAAAAGAACAGGACGCAACCAGAGATGGCCCGTGACATTCAGGGAGACTGGGGCCGGAGTAGCATGGTGGTGAGCAGCCAGTGAAAGGGCAAAGAGTGTTTCAGTGAATGGCAGAGAAAGCAACAGCGTCGGGGACAGTTAGGATGGGAAGAATAGGGGAAATGTTGTGTGAAAGTATATATGACTCGGCAGGTAGATAGAAAGTATTACCCAGAAATATTTGATAAAGAATGACAAATTAACCTCACTTTGATGTTCCCTACATTCTCCTCAAGCAAAATGATCTTCCATGCACATCCTGTACATTGTAGTTTATCAATGACTGCATGCTGCAACGAATACAGAAGTGTGGATTTCACACACTATTCAAGTGCAGTTATTACAAAATGTGCTGTCTCAACTGAGAGGAGCATCTCAGCACCCAGAGGTCATTTCAAAGGGTATACGTGGAGGAAGATAACTTATATGCGTGCAGTATGTACTAATAGCGCACACATGCACACTCACACACAGAGGCTTGAGAGAGCATGTGACAACATTGCTAACCTGCCCTTAGAAATCAGATCCAGATCCAGCAACAAGTGCGCTGATACTTGACCTTTTGTTGACCTTTCGCGATCATCTTTGCTCGGCAGGAAAAGGGTCAACTGGCGAGCTTGGCAAAGGTTGCACACGCACGCCGTCGAGCTGCACGGCACTTTATGCCTGTTTCATTTTCAGATGGGTCGCTAGAAACAAAACAAAAGTCGCACATTTTGAAAGGATGTGAAATTTTGCACCATTGACATGCTCAGAGCATCTGGCCTTGGGTCGGGCTGCTGACAATAATCACACGTTATCTTTTTTGAGAAGTGACAACAAAAGAGGTTCACTTCCTGAACAGAGGCTGTGGGCGGAATGGACTAACATGCAGAGATGCGATAAAGGGCTCAGAATAAACACCATCACTTGGTTTATCAACTATCAGGCAGGCAGGTTTCAGAAATTATTAGTGTTTTTTGCACTGAGAGAGAGAGAGCAGTGAGGCATTTACTATTCATGACGTAATTATACAAAATCTATATCCAATCAGCTGAATTCTTTCCTCTATTTGTTTCCTTTTACAGTGAAAAACGAATGGCCCCGTACTTTAAGTCAAAGTACATAAAGTTGATGGTTTAAAATTCATTTTTCTATTTCAAAATCCTATATGAACAGGCAACTATAGTAAAGTATTCAATTCCTGATGACTACTCCACCAACTCATAGTGCCTGCCTCATATAAAAATGGCACACAGGCTCACAGATGGGGGATGAGGGTGCAGAGGAAGTCTAGCAAAAAGGAGAAACGGACCTTTTTTATTTTTAGATTTTCTTTTCATGAGGAGGCTTATTTGAACAGTGCTTTGGTCCGTGTCCATATACCTGGAGTGAAGTTGGGTTAGATAATCAAGATGAAATTTAACTTCCTCTTTCCCCGACTGGTCTCAGAATAGGCGTTCTTGCTGCTGTGGATACATTTAAAGTGGTGAAAACAAGTTTAAAGTCAGATGAAAACACTTTCATGGTCTGAATAAAACCACCAGTTTATGTGGTGGCTAAATTAGAAGTGTTCGGGGAGTCTTATGTTCTTGCAAAATGAAACAATACCTTTGTGCAATCAAGTGACAACACACAGTGTTCTTATATAAAACAGAAAGTGTTGTAACCCCTCCTACATAAGAGTTCCTCTAACTAGCTGCCTTGGCTCTGACACCTTATGATTTCTGCATTTTGCTTTCAACATCCCCACTCCTTGACGGTTTCAGTGGTCAAAATAGTTACTAGATCGCCAGACAGCATAATAGTTTCCAAATAAATGTGTACGAGCACAGAGAACACATCACCCTTTCAGTATTTTCCCTGGGAGTGGCACAATGGACTGGATAATCACCACAATATTCTTGTCGGGTAAGTTTATACATCTTTACAAATATTTGTGCCAGCAGTGAAAATAGAATCCTGTCATTTGATTTAATGTCATTTTATTACTAAGTTATGTTCCTATAGCATGCTGGAAGCATAGTAATGTATTATCATTGGATTATTACATGTGTTATTTTGAAAAAAAAATCAGGGCTAAAAGATTCATAACTGTAATAACAATATGTAGAAAAACAGTTAAGATTATCAATTCCATGTTTGCATTTCATAATCTGTGAATCAAACTACCTGCATCAATTTAGTCAAGTCTGACCCTAAAAACAACTTCCTCTAAATTTCTTATTTTAATAGTAGAAAATGTTTTGATTGTTTTTTGGAAAAACACCTGAAATCTTGTAAAATTGCAATTCAATTAGTTGTAATATGATATGATAAGTATTGCCTAAAACTTATGACTATTTAACCTTATGGTGTTGTAGCAACATCTGTCATTGAAATGCCATCAACTTTTGCAAGTAGCGTAGATGTTTGCAAGAATTATGGCAGTTTGTAACAAACAGATCACACAAGCAAGAGTCTAATTACAGGAACACGTTATGACAGATCAAAAAATTGTCAGGGTCGTCATGCACCAAATCTGGTGAAGATTGGCGGAAGAGAAGTGCAAAAATGTCTTTGTAAAAAAAATCCAAATGTGGGCATGACCTATATCTGAGGTGAATAAAATTTGCACCTCAGTCTCACCATTCAAGAGGTGAGTGGAAAAAATGACAACAACACCGCAAACACTTCCTTTGCCCATAACCACCAGTTTAACTGAATGTAAGACCTTAAATTATAACATATATATCCATTCATCATGTATATGTACACTCTAGACAGTCTAACATCCTAAATTATTATAATGATTGCACTAAAATTGGTCATAAACAAGCTGCAGCAGACATTAATTGTCTCTTCATAATTAACACGTTCATGTTTGCTAAACCTACACAACTTGTGACACCAAAAGAGAGACACATCTGGACCAACACCACACGTCATATTTATCTGTCCCACTTGTACTCAGCAGGAGGAAGGGGGGCAGTGACAGACTTCCTGCAGCTGCCTTTCATTTATATTTTAGTGACAACAGAAATGGGTGACATGAAAGCATTTATTTTCATGTCTTTCTGAAGCCACAGAGGCTATAGTTACCTAAGTAAAAAACTGTACTGTACTGGTCACAAGAAAAAGCAGAACTTGAGGGCGTTGGTGACTAAATCATTATCTATTTATATGCATTAATTTTTCTGGAGAAACTATGATGGCAAGACTATCAAATGATGTAATTTTGTCAGACTTTGAAATGTCCAGGACACCCAAATCTATTAATATGAATCAGAGGTGGGTATCAGAGGTTAAACAGATCCATTAGAGGAATATTTGTTATTAACACATTGTTATCTATTCTCACAGTCACTTGTAATCTTGAGGAACCAGGAGGACATATTTTGAAGTGTTTGTATCTTGCTGGCTATTTTAAGAAAACCTCATGTTATGGCCAGAAAAGGAAGAAAAGGAAGAAACAAAGAACATTCAATGTCAGGAAATCAAACATGAAGACAAATATAGAAGGAGGACTTCCTACATTAACTATGCATACAGTCTTGTTCCTGCTATTAAAGAATGGAGGAAATGTTAAAGAGAAACAGGATTAAAAGTAAACAGAAATACAGGCTCAGAAATGTCATCTTAAATATTATGTTTTTAAGATGAATAACTAATTTGCACCTCTATCTTTAGAATATTTCTGACATTGGCGCTCCCTAGTGGCGGCAGACATCCATCCACATCACTTATAAATGCACTGAAAGCAGCACATAAAATACATTGTCCTTCACACTAAAACATCTGCACATGCAGAATAATTTTAAAGTCACATTCTGTACATAGTGGCTTTAAATCAAGTTGTTCCTTCTTCATTCCTCCTCAGTGTTAAAAGCTGCACTTTGCTTTAATATCGACCCCGTGGCTTGGAAGACCCTGAATCACACTGCTGCAGGTTTTGGATACCAGGTGGTGCAGAGACAATCAGAGTAAGTCAAAACATGGATGTTGTTGTGGAACGTGCGTCTACATTATAGCCAAATGTCTACTGTACTAGCATTGTGTCTCACATTAAGAATCAAACGAGGCATTTTCGTATAGATAAAAATGTGGGATTCATTTAGCTATGCAGCTCTTTCATGTGTCTGTCTGGTTGTATCTCCTCAGCCTGCTGGTCAGTGCTCCTCTTGAACAGTATTCACAAGAACGAAGTGGACAAATATACAAATGCTCCCTGGAATCATGCAGTAAACTTTCAGTTCCACGTAAGCAACTTCTCATTTCTAAACACTTCATATAAACCAGGGGTTCTCAACCTTTATGGGGCCAGGGACCTCTTACAGGGGAGGAACATTTTCCAAGGAACACCGATCAAGCATATGCTATAATCATTTGTACTCTTAGATTATTTTGGAAGTATTTCTATTCTAAAACTTTTCAACCTAAATACCTGTTTCATAGTGATAAAAAAGAAAAAGAATCAGACGCAGTGTACAATTTTATATTTTTGGGGTCACGGGCTTGGGTGGGGAAAACTGGCTCGCTAGCACCCCCTACAAAGTTGGAAAAATTGAGCCCCTCAATCAGGTTACACTTACATGTATGAAATTTTGTTGGCAGATATAACATGGGGAGACGCACAAAAAAGCCTCTTGGAGGTATACCCAAATCCTAACAGGAAGTCAGCCATTTCGAAGTGAATGTGATGAGATAATGAGAATCATTGTGTGTTTGTTAGATTAGAATGAGCCCTTCATATCTACATAGGGAGCAGGTCCTCTTCACGGAGTCCGCCATGTTGCTCCGCCATGTTTCTACAGTAGCCCAGAACGGACAAACCAAACACTGGCTCTAGAGAGAGTGTCTTTCACGTTTTTATGTTACCTGAAGGCCACCGTAGTTCTCCAACACACTTGTGAAACTGCGTTAACGTGAGACGAAGAGTGCAAAACCGTGGTACCTCCAGCCGCCGTCTGACTTCTGTTGCTCCTAAAGTAGAGTTATTATGGTGAGGATGGCCTCTGAGCGAGGCAAGCAGCATTACCACGGTTTTGCACTCACGTTACCACAGTCTTGGAAAGGAAGGAGTGAGCGGAGGTGTGTTCAGTTGGTTGCAATCTGCCTCCACACCACTAGTTGCCACCAAATCCTACACACTGAACCTTTAAGTAAAAGAAGAAGAGTACTCAACTTGTTCCTACCACAGTTCCTTTTGTTTTTGCATATTTTAAGACTTGTTAGGGTGGAAATATTTAGCATTTAATGTTGTTGAAAAAGGTAACAACAACAGTTACAAAAGTATATATGGTCGTATGATAATTGCTGGAAAAGGCTGTGCGACATAGCTGTACAGTTTGAGAACAGTGAGTATGAACTGGCTACTGCTGCTGATAGTTATTAGATAAGAATAAGGACGTATTTTATTAGTGGGAGCTGAGACAGTTGTCATGAATGACTGTTTTAACAAGAGGAATGATGAATGTTTTCAATGCAGTGCCAGAATTTGCAGTCAACATGTCTCTTGGTTTGACAATGACGAGTGATCCCGCCACACAAAACACCATGGTGAGCTGCCAAATATTCATAATTCATTGCGATAAAGTCCTCTTAAACTTTTCTTTCTCTTTGTACCAGTGAAATCATTTTCTCGCTGCATAACATTTTTATTAATGCACAGAAAAGATAGCAACATCGACTTAACTTTGTCTCTTTTCAGGCATGTGGTCCAACCATCCCAAAGGACTGCCAAAGTATCACCATGTACAGTGGTATGTGCTTCCAGATAGACGGTTTTGATCGCGTTACAGGTCCTGTACCTTCTTCTAATAAAGGTAAATATAAACACACACAAAGACTAAACGTGCATAGGATTAGTTGCATTGTAGCAACTTTCCAAGAGGCTTTTCTTGTTTGACGAGTCTTTAAATCATCCCTCTTCCTGCCAGAGCACTGAAACAAGCACATATAGGGTGCTACAAGAATGGGTCTTAAAACTGGAAATTGAGTTAACATTTTAGCACTTCCGGTTCCCTCGTCTGGAGGTCAATGGGTTTTTTGAATGAGTTTTTAGTTAGATGCCTGAAATAAGGTCTGGGGTTAACACAAGCTTAAGGGATTTTAACGTTTTGTTCTACGAGTGTTTTCTGCATTTATTATGATGTGTAACTAACTTATAAGTTACGTGAAATCTCTTTCTCAATCTCAGAGTGCCGATCAGCAGATATTGCATTTCTGTTGGATGGCTCAGGCAGCGTTAAACCTCCGGAGTTTAACACGATGAAGACTTTTGTGAAAGAGCTAATCCGCTCACTCCTGCCAGTAGATACAAAGGTAATGTCACTGCCAGTTTGGCCATAGCACAGACTCTGAGAACTCATTTCTGTTGCAGTGTTGAATAAAAGTGATAATTTCATAATTCTTAATTGTTTCTTCAACAAATTGACAGTTACATTTTCAAATTTAAGAGTTGATTGTTAAAATATAGAACAAGTAGTTCTGACATTCTGACAAAGCAATCTGATTGGTCTGTTGTGCCAATAATGACAGCAAAGTTCCCCGTCTCATGTAATATTGCTTAATTAACAGACTGTTTCTCCTATTTTTGCAGTTTGCTATTGTCGAGTTCTCTGACATTACCACAATCTATAATTACTTTGATGATTTTTTCTCTGGACCTACATCATGGGAAGACAAAGTTGATAACATTCTGCAACGAGGGAGTCTAACTTACACAGCTGAAGCCATCAAACTTGTGGTGTAAGTGCCGTCATCATGTTGACTTCCCATTTGCACGGGAAGTTCTTAGGAATTCTTTATTTAAAGGTGCTGAAAGCGAGAGTGGGAGCATTTCTATTGCCTCTGCACGGCTCTCAACATGGCGACGGCTGAGCCAGTGGTTCGCAGCTAACTGTGCTAGCAGCGCTAACAGTGAAAACAACAGCAACAGTCCTGACAGAGCTAAGGCCTTGTTTATACTCCCGAACGGACACGTATACGGACAGCCTCGGACAACACAGACGCATAGTAATTCTGTTTATAGTGTCTGCTTGGAGAACACGCTCCACAGATGCGCAGTAGATCGCTTTGCTACCACTTGAAGCAAAGTTGTCACAACAAATTTCCGGTACACGGATGTCCACACAGAGCCTATGCCTACACCCTCTGATGACGAAATTCACGTCAAGTGTACCCCAGCGGACCCTCGCGGACGCGGAAGGTATAACTTTGGCTTAACAGTGTTAACCTGAGGGGGGACCAGAGGGTGGGTACTACGCAGCAACGACGCCGTCGGTCGGGACGGGGTTATCAGCTGTAACCACCGTATCAGCGCAGTACAGAGCAGCGGCCGTGAGCTAGCCAGTGGGGCTCGCTCACATGTACTGACATGCACTAAAAGGCACGTGCGGCCGGCCCGGCATTGTCAACAAAGCATAGAGAAGCTCGGATTACAACACACACAGAGGGAGAGTGACTTCATTCTCTGCGCAGGTAGAAATTACTCCACTATATCGTTACATATGCTCTGAATGTTGAATAGAGTACCTGTAAGTTAAATACCATTAAGTATTGAATCTATCAAAGCATGGCTAGGTAATGTTAATTTCAATATTTTTTGACGATTTTGATCTACATTTAGTCCCATGATAATTTTTAGTGCAAATTTAAAACAGCTATGAGTTGAAACTTTTTTTACTTTTGCAAATTCTAGTGGCAGTATCGATGGGTACAGTGTGGCAGACAACACAGAATGCTGCTCTCATAACGAACATATAGCTTGTGTTTTTCTGTATTCGAGTATGGGAGGGCCCTTAACCTAATTTTACCTTCCCTTTGCTGAAATTTCATTTGGGTTTCTCTTTTTCTGTAGTATGGGGCAACAAACAAAATGGGTACCTGCTCATAGAAACACTGCTCCATAGCGCTACTAGCTGTCAGAAACTCCACAGGGTACCTCTAAAATCAATAAAGTGACTTTAAAGTGACAGCATGTATATTTATATTGCAAATGTTGAAATTCTACACTCCATTCAAATCGCCACTGACAGGCAGGCGCTGTTTACCGTGATGACGCTGCCACCTTGTGGTTTCCCGCCGCGCCCTCGCAATATGTGCATCATGTTATATAGCCTCCAGAATGATATAAATTTTTTAAATAATGGCCGTTATTACCCTTTAATTTACACAGCCACATAATTAACCATAATATGATACTACAAAATGCATTGCACAATGGTGTATTGAAATTTCATCTTTCTTTTGACAGCGAAAATATTTTCACACCAACAAGAGGTTCCAGGTCAGATGTGAATAAGGTCTTGATAGTCATTACTGATGGACTATCTAACGGCCAGTTGGATTTGCGTTCGGCAGCGACCTTAGCTGACAAGGCAAAGATTACGCGATTTGCTATTGGTGTAAGTTCTTCAGTTCCACTTAGTAAATTTAAGCAAATAATAAACTCTGTTGTGCAGCACAACACCTCAAACACTTGTTTTTAACATCCCTAGGTGGGGAACGCATTTACCAATCTTAATGCAAAACGGGAACTGGGCATCATTGCATCTTCCAAAGACAACGTGTTTCGAGTGGAGAGCTTTGACGCACTTGAAAGAATCAGGCAGAGTTTGCAGGCCAAACTCTTCGCTATTGAAGGTATAGTTATATAGTTTCCAAAAAAAAATAGCTATTCTATCAATTTTCAACCTGCATACAATTTCAGTCTAAGCATGAACGTTTTGCAAATTTATTGAGTCTGCTCTTTGTAATTAAACAGTATTTATTGGGATGTGACCATTGTATCATGCTGCGTTGAGAGATGATTGTGCTCTTTCATGTTGCTGTTACAGGTTCGCAAAGTGGAGAGTCACTGAAAATGGAAATGGCTCAAGAGGGATTCAGTGCAGCTTATGTACCTGGGGTAATAAAAAAAACACCAGATATTCACTGGACAATGCAAACACACAGATACGCATGTCTCTGTGTCAGCCTTTGTTGGTGGAAAGCAGATACACAATTATAAAGAATTCAGATATTTAATGTATAGCACTTCAGCATATTCTTTAGACGATGTTTTGTGACTCATGTTTTTTTTGTGTAACAAAGTTGGATTGGAAAGCCTGTTCAATTAAACATCTGTTTAAATTGAAGGGAATTCAGATGGCTATTGTTGGTGCTAATGTGTGGAAGGGAGGCTACCAGCAATACTCAATGAGTCCAACACAGAGGATGAGCTCCTATGAGCCTGATATAGAGCCTGACAGTTATCTGGGTAAGAATGTAAATATAAAAGGTATATCATTTACTTGCACTGCTCTAATGCAACCTTTTCTCTTCTCTTTGAATGTTTAAGTTATTATTTATTATAATAGAGAAAGTATTTTATGTTACATGTGAAATGTCAGTGAGGTCAGGCGAAGTCAGTGTAGAAATCATGATGTTTTTACAATATAAAGATTCTTCGCAGTCTTAAGACTTGAATATTGTGGAAAATCTCAAACATTAACACAAATTATTAGACATTTTCTAGTTTGAAGACAAAAAAATGTGTTTCGTAATCTCTTTGTCTACATTAAACAAATATTTTGGGATTAATATATTCGCAAATATGTAATACCCATATTTGCTCGCTGCAGAGGTAATGGTAAAAACTAACAAGAATCTGCAAAAATAGCAGGGATGCACCGATCCGACTTTTTCAGTTCCGATACCGATAACGATAACTGGGCTTAAGGGATCGGCTGATACCGAGTACCGATCCGATACCGAGTACTGATCCGATACCAGTGTTTCATTAACAAGCTGTATGCCTCACTGTGTAGAAGTGACTGGGATCATTCTTTTATATGTAAGACAACATCCGGCTAGATTTAAACGTTGCTTTCCGAACTTTGTAAAACAAAATGTGACCAATAAATACACAATTTAATTGTTATTCATTATTAAAATAATAAATCGTACTCCAGCGACTCAGTAAAAATTCAACAGCAATTACAATTCAAGTGTAACCCTTTTTAATACAGCAACAAATTGGTCAAAACTTAACAGGAATTAAAATTACAGTGTACAATGTATGTAGTATATAAAAATGGAACTGAATTGAATAGTTCGGCCCCATTGTCACCGATATCCAATCCAGCTATTTGAGTCAGTATCGGCCCGATATCGATCTGGTATCGGTATTGGTGCACCCTAAAAAATAAACAGTTTGCTCACATAGTTCTAACTGATGGGCTTTCATTCTAGGTTACTCCATGGCAGTCGCTACAACGAGGCAAGACACATTCACAATTGTTGGTGCTCCAAGATATAAACACAGAGGAGTTGTGATCGTCGTTTACCCATTGAGTAAGAAAATCATCGACCCCTCTCCATGGCAGGTGCGTGCTTGCTATTAAGAGGGACTAACGATCCTGAAAGACAATGTGAAGCTAATTTTTCAAAAATGTTTCCTTCTTTTATGTTTTTTCACTGATAATTTGTTGCTTTCACAGTCTCAGAGTGGTGGATATTTTGGGGCCGTTGTTTGTGCGATGGACGTGGATCGTAACAGCTACACTGACCTAATCCTCATATCTGCCCCCATGTTCATGGACAATGATAGAGAGGGAAGAGTTTACGTTTGCAGCTTAACTGGTTTGGTAAATGACAAGTTATCTGGTACCATTAAATGAATCTATTTGTTTTTTTTCCCCAACAACCACGCTAACGTTAACTCATCCTTATATTTTCACCAGAATGTCGAGTGTCACTTAGATGATCCGTCAGTACTGAGAGGGGACGCATCTGACGAAGGAAGGTTTGGGTCTTCTCTTGCTGTGCTACCTGATCTTAACACAGATGGTTTCAGGGATTTGGCAGTTGGAGCGCCTTTGGAGAATGACGGTCAAGGCAGCATCTACATATTTCACAGCGAAGGACAAAGAAGAATCAGTTCTACTCACTCACAGGTGAGCGAGATCGAATTTAGATTTAACAAGGTGCTGTCAATCGATTAAAATATTTAATTGAAATTTATTCGCCCATATTTTATCTGTTCAAAATGTACTTTAAATCAACATGGGAGTGGGCAAATATGCTTGCTTTATGCAAATGTATGTATATATTTATTATTGGAATTCATTTAACAACACAAAACAATGACAAATACTGTCCAGAAACCCTCACAGGTACTGCATTTAGTTTAAAAATATGCTCAAATCATAACATGGCAAACTCAAGCCCAACAACAACAGTTTGCCCAAAACTGCATGTGATTATCATGAAGTGGGCATGCCTGTAAAAGGGAGAATTGTGGGTACCCATAGAAGCCATTTTTATTCACATATCTTGAGGTCAGAGGTCAAGGGACCCCTTTGAAAATGGCCATGACAGTTTTTTCATCGCCAAAATTTAGCATAAGTTTGGAGCATTATTTATCCTCCTTCCTGACAAGATAGTAAGTCATGGTTGGTACCAATGAATTTCTTAGGTTTGCAGTTTCATATGATGCCAGTATATTCACTCTAACTTTAAAACTGAGCCAGCTACAACCTAAAAATCGCAAGTTGCGTTAATGTGTTAAAGAATTTAGTGTTATTATCACGTTAACTTTGACACTCCTAGATTTAACAGATCCAGTATGCATGGCTTCATGTTTGCCACTGTATTCAATATAATATAATATAATATATATATTTTTCAATTTTGATTAATTGAAATATTTCCATTTACATAGAGAATTGCTGGCTCTGAAGTCGGACCAGGACTGAAGTTCTTCGGCATGTCGATCAGTCAGTCCTCTTTTGATCATAGTGAGGACAATCTGCCCGATTTAGCGGTGGGTTCAAAGGGCGCAGTTGTCTTACTCAGGTAAGTCCAAGATGCTCCTGTCATACATTTTACTCTCAAGTAAGACTATTGAATTTTAACTTTGCAATGTGTGCAGACCAGTCATTGAGTCTCTTTGTACAAATTTATGAAAGAACTCTTCACCAATAACCTGATGGATTGTCTCAGTTAGCTAAGATATAGGCTACCAGTTTTCCAGTTATCCACATGTGTTTTCCTGCTCCGTCCATTTCCAGATCACAGCCTATAGTAATGGTAGATGCTACGGTGTCCTTCAGCCCAAACAAAATCTCTACTCAAAACACAGACTGCTCAAACCCTTTGCAGCACTCAGTTAAAATCTGCTTTAAGATGACCAGACACTCTGCAGTAGAGCAAGGTACCTGATACTCCACCGTTCATGCATTACTTGTATGTGTGTACATGAGTAACCTCTTAATGAAACTCTTATCTCTTCCAGCTCAAGCAAGGATTAGCTTTAATTTAACACTGGACGCCACCCGCAAAGTCCCAAACAACCGAGCTTACATTAGTGGGAAACAACGAGAAGCGGATGGAGTACTTACTCTTAACTTGGGAGGGAGTATATGCACCTTGGTGAAGTTCTTTGTTGAGGTGAGTTGTTAGACATACACAATGTTAAAATCTGGTAGAGTCTGCCTTTTTTTGGCTTTTGAAATAGAGTGGAGTCGGTAAAATGGGCCCAAACTTTTTGGTAAATGATTCGACCATCAAATACGCTATGCATGAGATCTAATGATATTTTTATAAATATGGGCCTCTTAAATATTTATTTGTTAAAAAAATGCAAGTACAATTGTTTTGGAAAATGAGAGTTAGAGTATCAGCAGGTTCCGTTATAAGCTAGGACACAATGTTCAGGTAAAATGGGTCAATATAAAAAGAGGGCATGCAACACAGTAATTTCAGCTGAAATCATTTTAATTTTAACAGTAAATTAACACTAAATATTGTGTTTGGTGTGCCATAGCAACAATACCATAAATACATTTCATGCAATAAAAAGTTGAACAAATATTTCATTGAGTAATGCAAAATTTTAAAGGGCCATGATACTCCACCCTTATCTGACCCATTTTACGTGACTCCACCGACCTATTTAACTGGTAAACAGCCTCTCTCGCAGTGAAAAATCTCATGTTTGAAGCCCATGTTGTGTTAAAGAGTCCAACCCTTGCAAACTTGACGGACAGTATTTCACAGTAGCCTCCTACCCTCTTCTTGCAGGCTTGTCCAGAGGATTCTCTCAATGCACTTTCCAATGAACTCCGATTCACCTTTGACGGTGTGCCTTCCGACCGAAATCTCAGACCGAGTCTCGCCGAGCAGGCGCAGACAAGGAGCCACCATCCTGTAAGTAATCTCTAAAGACCTTTGCTTGCTAACACATCTTACGCGTTGTCTTTGTTGTCTGTCAGAATATTAACTGAACAACAGAGCCTTGTCTTTGTGACATTAAAGGATCAATATGTAATATATTTACTGTAGCCTATGGTTTACTTCATCTCTTCCACAGTTAGAGTTTGAGATCAACTGCGGTGGGGACGAACAATGTGTAGATAATCTGAAAGTGGATTTCAACTTTACCAGGTGAGTTATAAAAGTGAAGCCTAATTTTGGTGTGTGGTCACATGGCCACTTTTCTACAAATGCACACTATAACTGATCTGCATGCTGTTTGATTTACAGTATATTCTTTCAGTTTTTGGGTTCAGCACAGGGGAGAAAAAGGCACAGCTATATCAGCTCTTTCAGTGTAAAATATACATGTGTTCAGAGTCTTTTTTGCACATTGATGGACTGTTGGATGTCAAGTCGGCTACTTCTAGGCATGGCTATGTCAGTCTGTCCACCACTTTGATCCAGACTGTAATATCTAAACAACTATCGGATGGATTGCCATGAAATTTTGGTATAGATATTTATGGTGCCCATTGGATTAATTTTAATGACATTGCTGATCCACTGATTTTTAATCTACCACTATAACAGGTCAAAGATTGATTTTGAAATATCTCAACACCTACAGTCAACATCTCCTTTAGCAGTGGACACACTGGACCATGCTTTATGAAAGGAAAGCATATAATGCCCCCCACAATTCCTTGCGGCATCACCACGGTAGACACACGTCAATAACATCCGATGTAGTGCTGCAGGGATGACGTATTTATGTAGACCAACCAGGAAGTTGGTTCCCTCAACAAAAAACCCAATGGGATTTTTCCATTGGGTATTGGAGTATTCCAGAAAATGAGCTTTGTGGCAAACAAACATTTATGATACTTACACGTTTTGTTCCGTAAAATAATCTCCACAAATGAACACCACTTTTATGATTTTTGAAGCGTGAATACAATCGGCAAAAGTAAAACGCTAACGTTCGGCTATGAACGAACTACACCATGGTGGCATGACCGTGAGTGCAAACAGTGAGGCTGAAAAGGCAGACGAGTCGGCGTGATGACGTTTTGTTGTTTCATTCAGCCACTTGTTAGCAACCGCCATTATTAAGACACATAAAAGCTTCAGAATTCATAAGTGGACGTATTTTATATCGTAGAACAAAACGTTAAAATCTCTTCAGCTTCATCTGACTAAAAGACTGGTTTTTAGGACTCATTCCTGCAGCTCTCCATCACGTAGCCAAGTGTTAAGTGCAGTCTGATTCTCTGAGCACCACGGATGTCTTTTCCTAGTTATGAATTCTCTTTCACCTTGTGACGTTTTCAATCAAGGTCAAGGAAGAGTGGTTCGGAAAAGACACAGGACGTAATTCTTTTTAACTATTCGACCACTTGTTTTCCTCTACCTTCACTTTTCTCTGTCCTCATTATCTGTCAGCTCCTCAGAGGTTAAAGTTGGCATTGATGAACTGCTGAATGTCACCGTCACACTGGAGAACAGCGAGGAAAACTCCTACAACAGCCGTGTGATTCTCACATACCCAGCTGGACTCTCCTATAGGAAGTTTACAGATGTGCAGGTAAGTCGTCAGGATCAAGTCTGCTTCAGTTCATCTCCGGTCACACGCTGATTTTTAATTTGTTTTTATTAACAGGGAAGAATAGAGTGCAACTCCTTGGACAGTGAAGATGGCGTAACGCGAGGAAAGACAGACTGCAGTGTTGACAAGCCTATTTTGAAGAGCAACACTAAGGTTCGTTCTTTGTATGATCTCTTCTTACCGCTGCAGAGACGGAAGACAACCTGATTTCTCTCGTTCATGTCGTTTTAGGCTTTCTTCATCGTCTCCTATGGGATCGATGCCAATAGTCAGCTTGACAGGACGATTTTTGTCTCTGCGAATGCTACCAGGTACTGCTCAGCTGTCAAGCACAACAATATGCAAGTGTGCAATAGTCCTATTACCATGTGTACAAATAATTTCACCTCTCCTTTAGTGGGAATCAGGTACACTCCGTCTCAAGTGAGCTCCACAAAATCAAAGGGATCAATGTGAAGTACAGCATTTTTGCCACAATTGAAAGGTTTGTGTTGTTCTACGTGTTACAAAAGAAATGATTTAAAAAGTAAGAACACTTTTAAGCTGGCATTTTATTACCTAATATTCATCAATTGTTATGTCTAGTTCCCTCAGCTACAACAACTTCTCTTATGGAAAGAATGATTTGCAGAAACCAGTCCAACAATCAATTGTGGTAAAATATATTATTATAATATCAGTAATTCTTTTAAAGTACATTAACTTAATTCACTTTAATGCTCATTACGTCTGTTTAATACCTTTTCTATTCTCCCCCTCACATAGGTTACAAATGATGTCAGAGCGCTGGACTTCACGGTGGTGATCAAGGTGCCAGTGAAGCTCGGTGATAAAGACATCTGGGTGGATTCGAGCAGTTTGCAGGTAACATGTGAGAACTTGTCATTACTAGGCCTGTCAAAATTAACGTGAAAATAACGCGTTCATGCAAATTTGTTTTAATGCCACCAATTTCTTTAGCACATTAACACAACTTGCGATTTTTAGGTTGTAGCGGGCTCAGTTTTAAAGCTAGTGTGAAGATACTGGCATCATATGAGATTAGAAAAGGAATCCATTGGTACCAACCATGTCATTCTAGCTTGTTGAGAAGGAGGCTAAATAATGCACCAAACCTTCGCTAAATTTTGGCAAGGAAAAAACTGGCATGGCAATTTTCAAAGGGGCCCCTTGACCTCTGACCTCAAGATATGTGAATGAAAATAGATTCTATGTGTACCCACAAGTCTCCCCTTTACAGACATGCCCACTTTATGATAATCACATGCAGTTTGGGGCAAGTCATAGTCAAGTCAATACACTGACACACTAACAGCTGTTGTTGCCTGTTGGGCTGCAGTTTGCCATGTTATGATTTGAACATATTCTTTATGCTAAATGCAGTACCTGTGAGGGTTTCTGACAATATTTGTCATTGTTTTGTGATGTTAATTGATTTCCAATAATAAATATATACATGCATTTGTAGAAAGCAGCATATTTTCCCCCTCCCATGTTAATAAGAGTATTAAATACTTTACAAATCTGCCTTTAAGGTACATTTAAAACTGATAAAAAATGTGCGATTAATTCGCGATTAATTATTAACAATTATGCGATTAAATATTCTAATCGATTGACACTCGTCATTACGGAACCCCAAAAAGGTCTTAAGTGCAGCTGTTTTTATGCAACTATAGCCTCGTGGATTAACGGATGGATCATGGATGTGGTTATACGAGGACCACATCATGGTTCTCTGTTAAACTGATACGCATCTGCTCCATTTCAGATTCCAGACTGCCAAAGAGTCAGAGATGAAGCACCTATTGACACAGATTTTGTTCCTAAGATACAGAAAAATAAGTTAGTGGTAAGTACGCCTCTACGATCTATGATTACGTAATTGCAAAGCCCATTAGAGGGCTACGCACACACTCATAGAACTGGAGTTATATCTATGTAACTACTATTTTTTCATCCCACTGGAGAGTGCAGGCCTGACAACAGCTCTCTCTGCTTTCTTCCTTCTTTGAACCAACAACAGGACTGCTCTGTAGCCAGGTGCAGAGTGTTCAGCTGCAGTCGGTTCATGGGACGACTGGAGAGTAAAGAGTACAGAATCTCAGCCAACCTCAGTTCTCGATGGATAGAGCAGGTAAGTGATGTGTTCTCGTGCGACCTGTGACTAGAGGAACTGAACTTTATCCAGCGATATCTCTGTCAGTGTTTCTGCTAATGAAAAGATAAATGCACCAATGGGAAGCTGAAGATCTCGCTGTTCTAACGATGTATTGGTTGTTATTCTATCATGAAGGTAAGGAGGTGAAGTTTGACCCTGAAGTCACCATGCTCCTTTTATTTATTTTTTTTCTCAGGTTAAAAGCTTAAAGCTGCAGTGGGTAGAATTGGAGCAAATATTATTTAAAAAAGTTATTTTTATAAAACGGTCTCTATATCCTGACAGTAGTGCATGAGACAGGTAAACTGAAAAAAATCATGTGTCCTCTGGTGTCCTCCGGTGCTCCTAATGGCATCTGCAAGATTTCACACACCGGAGGAAAACAACCAATCAGAGCCGAGCTGGAGTCTTGCCGTCTCTGAGCAGCTGTCAATCACTCGCAAACTCCGATCAAACGGTCAAACCAGGCAGCGCTGATCAAATATGAATCAATATTCTGTTACTGTAATGCCTATTTGTCACCTCAAGTGTTTTCAGAAACATCTTGTAGTGTACTGTTTAGCTGTAAAATGAGAAAGTTTGTGACCCAGCAGCCATGTTGAGATCAGTTGAGGAAATACCAAGCACCGCCCACCAGCCGGAGCACAGCGAACAGGAACGCTTTCTCTCTGAAATGACCAGTGATCGGCCAAAGTCTTCCATCACAGGCTAGATTTTTTTGCCCAATGATGCCAAAAACGTTCTGCCTACTTCAATAAATAAAGAGGGGAAAAAAACATGTCTGTGATCTTCTGACATCTAATCTAATCAACTTGAACACACCTTGGAAATTGTCAAGACGCATGAAATCAGTTTTCTGCAACATTAAGCGCCTATTTGGCGGCCATTACAAAAAATGGCTGCCATGGCCCTCTGGGGCCAAATTTGCAGCACCCCGATATCTATATCTTTTCATTACATATAAACCTACATCTGTGCCAAATTTGTTGCTTTAATCGCAAAATGCACAATTGTTATGCATATTTCATCCTAGCTGCCCCACTATGTATAATATTGAACACACTGACTTGCGTTTTATGTACATTTTAAGTGCTACATTTGGAAGTATTTTGATCACCTGACTGAACTGCGGTAAAATGTCTCCACAAATAATTATTTTCTAATGAAATTTTACAACACTAAAGATTAAAACATCCCACTCCTCATTTTTTCTTCAAACAGATTGGACTTAAATCTGCCAAATTCCTCTTGACCAGCACAGCCAGTCTGGAGTACGACAGAAACCAGTACATCTTCGTTTCAACGGGGTCTAATAACAACCCTCCTGTTCGCAAGGTGATTACACAATGTTTTTACTTCTTAATGTGTTATTAAAAGAGCTTGAATTTGATCCACATTCGGTCATTTCACCTCTCAGATTGAGGCAGAGGTAGACGTGTATTCTGAACCAGACTTCACCAAAGAGATTGTCGGAGGATCCCTGGGAGGGCTGGCTCTACTGGCTTTACTCACCGCTGGCCTGTATAAGGTGAGAAACTGAACTTATAGAGGTTATGAAGCCATTTTGAGGTGTGGTTTCCAGCACAATTTATTTTTCTTATTTAATATAAGATTGTCTCACCTGGTTTGGGTCTTTATATTTATTTATTTATTATGTGTGGTTTTAATGTATCTTTCTTTGTTTTGTACTCTCAGGCTGGATTTTTCAAGAGTAAATACAAGGAGATGATTAACGAGGAGGCAGCAGCAGCAGCAGCAGATCCGGGGATTGAAGGAGGCGAACCCACACCAGAATAACAAATATAAAACCAGTGGATGTCCCACAGACACCAGCTGTTTCCAGATCCAATACATTCATAGCATTAGCCTGCTAATCGCAGCTGACCGCAAAACAACAACATCAACAGTCATCTCTGATTGGTTCATCTGTGCCATTAGTCAGAGTTGTACTATTTTACAACATTTTCACGAATGATTTATATGGAAGAAGACCACTTCCGAAAGCTTAGCTGTGTCTGAAATCACTCCCTCACTCAGTCATTCACCATTTAGGTTCTCAGCTTTGGGGTCGGGACGGCAACAAGGGGTCACAAGATGCTTTCCTGGTTAGGAAGTAATATTAAGTGAATACTGTAAAGTTGTACCTCTTTAGGCTCCTAAAAATGATTCAAACAAAAGTCTGAGCAGGGAAAATTTCAGATTGCAAAAAGGCATTGGTTCATAACATCACTTCATCATTTGATCCTGTTAGATTTGTGTGAAATTGTCATTATTAGCATATGAATTCTTGAGTTATGACCAAAAACGTGTTTTGTGAGGTCACAGTGACCTTCGACAACCAGAATCTAATCAGTTCATCGTCAATACCAAGTGGACATTTGTACCAAATTTGAAGAAGTTCACTCAAGGCGTTCCTGAGATGTCACTTTCAAGAGAATGGGACGGACGTGAGGTCACAGTGACCTTTGACCACCAAAACCTAATCAGTTGATCTTTTAGTCCGAGTGGACGTTTGTACCAAATTTGAAGAAATTCCCTCAAGGCGCTTCTGAGATATTGGTGTCGCCAGTGCGGAGGCATAAAGTGATGTTACTGTATGTGGCAGGAGGCTTTACAAAATAACTGTACATTTTTCCAATCCATATATTGACCTAAACAGCCCATTGTTGGTCTACAATGCAACGTTTCTGCTTATATATTTCTGCAAGCTACGCATGCTAATTTTTAGAATTTGTTGTATGGTGAAAAAACAAACCGGATTCACACATATTACTGTAAAACCGCTGAAATTGAAACCGCAATATTGATTTAAGTATTCAGAATATATGTAAAGAGACATTTGTTTTATGCTTCATCAATATTTATTATAGATGTGATTAAATTTCATTTGTCTTAACAATTTGATTTAAGATTCACCTTCATACATGACTCACCATCACATTTGACAAAAGGAGGTACAACGGCATAAAGAATAAATAACGCAAGTTGTCCTTCATTGGATTCAGTGAAACACATTTTCCCCCGTAAAATTATTTTATAGAAACTCCCCACCCCCATCACACTAAAGTAAAACACCTTTTGTGGTTGTAAAAATATAAACTTCTTTGGAGGAGCATGTCAAGTGACCTGAGTATCTTAAGTGCATTTACAGAACGGGAGCTTGAGAAGAGTGTTCGGAGCTTTTAAGTGCAATAATGAACTACTTCAACGCCCCGCGGTGACAGTAGACCTAACACCCTGACAACAGAAACATTGAGATAACGGGGACAGCGAGAGAGAGGAATAAGGAAATTGAGAATCCTGCTGCATTTCCTGTTTCAGGAGACGGCATGTCGCCAACTGTCTGAAATTAGGGTTGTTAATTTAGATTTGTTTTCTAACCGACAACCGACCCTCGTTAACTGATTATTAACCGCTAAGTAATTATTCAGGGCGATGCACAATGACCCGCTAGATGTACATTATCCCGCTTATCACACGGCTACTTACTTAAGAAATCAATAATTTGACACAAAAACAGTCCGCCAGAGTCCGACATCAGAACTGCGGCCATAGCAACGGTCTGTTATACATAGCAACGGTCTGTTATACATAGCAACGGTCTGCTATAAAGAAATAGCAGACTGCCGTGATTAACCAATCAGAATCAAGTATTCAACAATGCTGCGTAATAACTGACAAGATTAGTGGGTTGCATGCAGCGGTGATGTTTTTAGTGCCTAACAAGCCGCCCAGCTGCAACAATAACCTGCAGTGAATGAGCAAAACAGACAATTGAGTCCCCGGTACACCCGTTT
Source organism: Sebastiscus albofasciatus (assembly GCA_916701655.1). Classification (NCBI taxonomy): domain Eukaryota; kingdom Metazoa; phylum Chordata; class Actinopteri; order Perciformes; family Sebastidae; genus Sebastiscus; species Sebastiscus albofasciatus. The sequence continues at coordinate 11,457 of CAKAOI010044893.1, read as the reverse complement.
GGGAGAGTTACTGTAGCAGCCACGATGCTGCGTGTAGTGTCTCGGACATGCAGCCACTTTCCCAGTAAAAGTCTCCACTGCATCATTTAGTTAAGCTGCGAGGTTGTCAGCTGTGTGTTAGCGCGGCGTAATGTTAACGCGTGTCTGATAGACCGTGTGTGTGTGGCGGAGGTGAGTGTGGCGTTATAGCTGTGAACGAAGGAGTAGCAGATGTAGTAGGTTGGAAATGCTACATGTTTAGTTTTTATTTAAACAGACACCCCCTCTATTTTTTGTTAATAATTGAACTATTCTAACAGTTTTGACATAGTCCTTATTTCAAGGTATTACACCTTCCCATCAGTAGATGGCGCTGTGGTGCTGCTGTGGATCCACGAGGGAGACTGTAGCTACATGCTCTGCTCATGCGCAGCTCAGAAATAAACAGGCTGTGGCTTGAGCTAAGACGCTAACTTTGGTTCTCTCTCCATCAATCCACAGGTACGGCAAAACTCATTTTTCGATCTTTAGTTTGCATCAGCATCAAATGTGAATGTAATATGAATCGTTTGGTAATGTTGTAACATGATTATGACATGTTTTGGAAGCGTAGCAAGCTCCACTTCGTAGCTAATTGTTCCGACAAAGTTCGCCATGCTGAGTAGTTCTGTCCGTGAACTCCAGTTTACACAGTAGTTTTGTAAGTGTAAGAAATGTATTCCAAATGTGAAAGTATTAGCCAGCCAGCTGTGAGTAAACACAGTGATGAGTAAGATACCATATTCAAACTATTTCCACATCTCCGGTCACTTGCTAACATGTCATGGTCGTACCATATTAGCAAGTGCTGCTGTGAAGTGCAAGTGTGAGAGAGAGTATACTGTGTAAGACTGTTGTAGGAAGGTTTTCTGTCTAATGTGATAATGCTGAATGAGTGTTAGATGAACTGTATATGTTAATATGTGAGTGTCTGTAGGTATTAGGGTAAAGTGAATGTGTGTTTTGAGTTACAGTATATTATGCTGGTATATATTAGTATTTTGAGTTAAGCTAATTTTGGTTTATGGGGAATATAGTATGTTAAATCATTTGAGCTCATATGCACTTTTAAGTCAGACAGCAAGATAATGTGACTGTGAATTGTATGCAATTGTATTCAGAAACAAACAAGCTGTGGCTTGAGCTAAGATGCTAACTTTGGTCCTCTCTATCAATCCACAGAAACGATATTTGTATATATTGGCTACACAGTGCTTCCTAGCCTGTGTACTGTTTACTGTTTATAGGACACATCAATCAAACTATTTGTCAGCAACAAGCAGACTCACCTCCCTCCTTGACTGCGCCCCAGCCAGTGACCCAGCTATCAGTACCGTTGTTGAACACACTGTCACTGGCTGCCAGACACACAGGTCTGATGTAGTCTGTGAATTTGACTGGAGAGGAGAGTCTGAGCAGAGCAATGTCGTTGTCGCTGGTGGAACTGTCATAGTTTGGATGCAAAATGATTTTGGCAACAGTTCTGGACTCTTCGTTTGGGTTTTCACCCTGCAGGTTCTGACGACCGAGAGAAACCTGCCATCTAAACATACTTGTCCTGAAGGAAAAATGACAAAAATGTGTTGGTTTTAGGAAGAACGTGGACTAAAAGTCAAACCAAAAACTAAAAACTGAACATTTTATAATCTATTAAATTGCAGTTACCCACCTGGAGAAGCAGTGAGCAGCAGACATCACCCACTCTCTGTTGATGAGGGATCCACCACAAACATGGCCGGCAAATTTCTGCAGACTAACCTGCCAGGGCCAACTTCCTGGTGGAGCGTCTTCCCCTCCAACTATCCTGGTGTACAGGGGTGTGATGCCACACACTGCAAACAACAGGAAATAGAAAGTCGATCTCAAATTAGCAAAACAGGCTCAAAATACTTACAGAAGCTATTAAAGAGGACCCATTATGATTATTTTCAGGTGCATACTTGTAGTTGAGATTTGTAGCTCCACTCTAATTAGCTTTGTTTGAGGGTGTGCTAGCACACTAGCAGCTAGCAACTAGCAGTTATGCAAATGTGTTATTTAGTGACATCACCATGTTACGGAAGAAAAGGCAAGACTTCAAGCAAGGTGTTTCAGGCAGTTCAGGAGCAGTGTTTTTTTATGGGAGAGTGTAACTCCCTTTGGTGTGGACTTTGGGCTTTGTAACTTTGCAGACCTTTTACATTCACAAAAAAAACTATATAACACACTAAAGGAAAGAAAAAAAAAACACAAAAGTATAAAAGGTGCCTGTAAGCGCCATTTACTAGTGCCAAGTTTATGTTTATTGTTTGATAATATTATTTGCTGAAGTTCAGTGAGAAATACATTTCAGTTAAATATGAGAGAATATTATGACTATATATGGTGTGATTCCTTCCTGTATGTTTACCACTGTGAATTTGAGTTAAATCCTGTGCAGCTTCCGTACACACGTGACAAAGGGACAGGAAGTGAACGTTATTGTGAAATGACTTTTATTGTGAAAAGGTTAAGTTGTAAATAAACAATTTACCAGCGGAGCAACACGGTTGTTTTACCGTTGCCATTGGAGTTGCTGCTGGGCCGACTCAACGCGTAAAACATTGTGATGTCGTCCTTGAAGTGTGGTTATTAACAGAAAGTAAGTTAAGACGAAGATAGAATGAAGACTAAAGATAGCCACTACATTAAGTAAAACAACCAGCTCACGAGGAGCAGGCCTACTGCTGCGTCGCCATGACGACAAAAGAACTGAACAGAACGGAATAAAACTACGGTTTCAGATAAGTGCCCAAAGTTATAGGAAGACATAAGGAAACTGTCTGAAGACAGCATGGACAAGGATATGCTGCAGAAATGTCCCGAAAATGAATAAACACAAGATACTCAACTTCTAAAGAAAATGAGACAGCAAGGACGTTTTGGTCTTAAGAAGATGACATTTGTGAAGAAAGACTGCTGTGCTTTGTGTCATAGACCATTTCTCATGAACACTTGTTGAGCTAGAAGTTGTGTAAACAGCTAAGATGGCGGACGGCGACAGACAGAATTCGACGTCGAGAGCCCAGAGCTGCAGCGGCAGGTCTGGCCACAAGAGGGCACCAAAGTACACTGAAAGAGGTTTGGAAGATCGACTGACCAGGCATATAAATGCAAGGAGATCTAAGCTGTCACAGTTAACATCAAAAACAAATAAGATCAATGGACTAATGAAAGATGAGAGTCCAGAAATTGTTGATGAACATTTGTATGAATGCTCAAAACTACTAAAGGAGTTTATTGATGCAAATGAGGATGTACTGTTGCTGTTACCTGAAGAAGAAAAGGATGCTGACCAAAGGTTTTGGTACAAGCCAAAAGAGGAACAATTCAGTAATTTCATGAATGAAGTTGAAAAATGGATTGCTACAACGAGGGAGCAACATCAAGAAGATGTGAATCCAGATGATAGTGTATCTGTAACTGATACACCAGCAAAAAAGAAATCTGGTTCATATGTTGCACGAAGCACAGTTACCAGCAGCTCATCAAGATCATCCAGAGTCTCATCCATATCATCTGTACGACATAAGGAACAAGCAGAACGTGCCGCTTTACTTGCACGTGCAGCATCCCTGAAACAGAGACAAGCATTAGACATTGAAGAATGCAAGTTAAAGGCAAAAAGGGAACAGCTTGATATCGACACAGCTATTGCTGCCTCTACAGCCAAAATAAAGGCTTTGGAAAATTGTGAGTATATGAGCTGTAACGGTGATGTAATTGCTCTCCGGGACGCAAGCTTAGTGGTCAATCAGCAGCTAAGCAGCCAAGAGCCAGAAATACGTTATGAACATAACGAGCAGTCAAAGGCAAATGACTATCAAGTGAAACAAGAAGATGACATACAGCAAAATGATTACAGTGGAAATGCAATCAACCTGTGTGAAGTGATGTTGAAACAAAATGACATCACTGAGATGTTAGTCAAACAACAGAGACTGTCACATCTGCCCCAAAGAGATGTTCCTGTTTTCAGTGGGGATCCACTTGAGTTTAGATCATTCTTAAGGGCTTTTGACCATACTATTCATGACAAAGCTGATAGTGATGGTGATAGGTTATATTACCTTGAACAGTTTACCAGAGGTGAGCCCAGAGATTTGGTCAGAAGTTGTCAGCACATGAGTCCTCATCAAGGCTACATCGAGGCAAGGAAATTGCTGACATATCACTATGGTAACGAACTGAAAATTGCATCTGCATACATAAACAGGGCACTCAACTGGCCGCAAATTAAACCAGATGATGCTAAGGCTCTTCATAGTTACTCCCTGTTTCTCACGGGTTGTAACAATGCAATGAAAGACATTGACCAGCTTCAAGACATGGAGAATCCCACTAACATCAGAGTCATTGTTTCTAAGTTACCATACAAAATGAGAGAAATGTGGAGAGTTTCTGCCTTCGACATTCAAGAGAAAAGTGGAAAAAGAGCAAAGTTTCCAGATTTGGTCAGATTCATAAACAGGCAAGCTAAAATAGCTGCAGACCCTGTGTTTGGAGACATAAAGGGTGCTGAAGATAAGGGAAAACCTTATGTAAATGTGAGAATGAATCAAGCACCTAGGCCAAAGGGGACTGCATTCGCCACAAGTGTAGCACCAGCATCAAATGAAAGTTCATCTGAAAACAGTAAAAACTTGTCATATTACACCAGTAATGCCTTCCAGAAGCCATGTGTATACTGTGAAAAACAACATGCCTTGGCAGAATGCCATAAAATCAGAAACCAGCCTTACAAGGAAAGACTACAGTTTCTCAAAGTAAAGGGTCTATGCTTTGCATGTTTGACACCAGGACATTTGAGCAAAGACTGTAAGAAACGAGCTTCATGTGAGCACTGCTCTAAGAGACATCCAAGCATGCTTCATTTCACAAGGGAAGATAAGGAAGCATTTGAGAACAGTCAGAGAAGCACCACTGAAAGTACTACGACTAATGAATCAACACACATTTCAGGTGGAACTTGTGGAGCCACCGGGGCCGGAAAGGACAGTCGTGTTCTGTCAATTGTGCCAGTGTGTGTCAAGTTAAAGAAAAGCAACAAGATAATTGAGACCTATGCATTCATGGATAATGGAAGCCAAGCCACATTCTGCTCTGAGAAGCTGATGAGACAGCTTGACACAGAAGGCAAGAAAACTCAAATTCTGCTTCGCACAATGGGTCAGGAAAAGTTAGAGTCAAGCTACCATCTTTCAGGATTAGAGGTGTGTGGTTTGAAAGAGAACATTTATGTTGACTTACCTGACATTTACACCCACAAAGACATTCCAGTGTCCAAAGACAACATTCCAATGCAGGAAGATTTGGAACAGTGGCCACACCTTCAGAGAATCGAGCTGCCACACATAGATGCAGACATTGGACTGTTGATAGGATGTGATGTTTACAAGGCTATGGAGCCATGGGAGGTCATTCACAGTGAGGATGACGGTCCATATGCAGTTCGCACAATCCTAGGATGGGTCATTAACGGTCCTCTCAGGAGAGATGATTGTACTACTCCAACTGAAAGTGAACTAAGTGTTTCTGTGAATCGCATCTCTATTGCAAGGGTAGAAGACATGCTGATGCAACAATTCAACCACGATTTTCCAGAAAAGGCCAGTGAAGAAAAACAGGAAATGTCACAAGAAGACATTCAGTTTATGGACTCTGTTAATGAAACAGTTAAAGTGGTTGATGGACACTACAGTATACGTCTTCCTTTAAGAAACAAGGATGTCAAAATGCCTAACAACCGCAGTGTAGTTGTGCAGAGAACAGAAAACCTGAAAAGGAAACTTATCAAAAACAAAGAGTTTCACAGAGAATATCAAAGCTTTATGTCTGACCTGTTGATTAAAGGTTACGCAGTTCCAGTACCAGATGAAGAGACTGTGTCTGAGGATAAGAGAGTTTGGTACATACCTCATCATGGGGTGTACCACCCTCAAAAAGGGAAGCTCCGCGTAGTTTTTGACTGTGCAGTAACATATCAAGGCAAGTCATTAAATGGAGAACTTTTGCAAGGTCCAGATTTAACAAACACAGTTGTTGGAGTGCTGACACGATTCAGACATGACCACATTGCCTTAATGTCAGACATAGAGGCTATGTATCACCAAGTAAGAGTACCACCAGAGGACAGTGACCTTCTGCGTTTCCTCTGGTGGCCGAATGGAGACTTGAACGAACCTCTGCAAGAATACAAGATGGTTGTGCACTTGTTTGGGGCGACTTCCTCCCCCAGCTGTGCCAACTTTGCACTGAGGAAGACAGCTGAAGATGCTAAAGACAAAATGACACCTGCTGCAGTTAAAGCAGTTCTGAACAATTTTTATGTAGATGACTGTTTACAGTCTGTATCAGATGAAACACAAGCGTGTGCTATGGTCAAGGACTTAACAGCACTGTGTGAGAGTGGAGGATTCCATTTAACAAAGTGGATGAGTAATAGCAGAGCCGTCCTTTCCTCCATACCTGAAACAGAAAGGGCAAAGGAGGTTAAGGATTTGGATCTCAGTCATGATGCGTTACCAGATGAAAGAGTCTTAGGAGTAAACTGGTGCGCAGAGTCAGATGTATTCAAGATCAGGATAAATGCAAAACATACGCCACAGACAAGACGTGGTATCCTCTCATTTGTGAGTGCTATATATGATCCGTTAGGATTTCTGTCACCAGTCATCCTTCCAGCAAAAATGATCCTGCAAGAGCTGTGTGGCAGGAAAGTCTCCTGGGATGAGGATATCCCTGCTGAATTGGCTCAAAGGTCACAAAGGTGGCTTTCTGACCTCACAAAGCTTCATGGTTTCACTGTGGATAGATGCCTGAAACCAACTGGATTTGGAAAAATCACATCAGCACAGTTGCATCACTTCGCTGATGCGAGTGAAAAAGGCTACGGAGTTGTAACCTACCTACGCATAACAAATGGAAAAGGAGAAACTCACTGTTCATTCATCATCAGCAAGTCGAGAGTGTCACCGCTGAAACAAACAACGATTCCGAGGCTGGAATTAACAGCAGCTGCAGTTGCTGTAAAAATGGACCGGCTCATGAGAAAGGAGCTGCAAATGCCGCTGGAAGAATCAGTGCTTTGGTCTGATAGTACTACTGTGTTAAGGTACATTGCCAATGAAAATGTCAGGTACAAAACATTTGTAGCAAACAGAGTGTCACTCATCAGAGACAATACTAAAACAAGTCAGTGGATGTATGTTAATTCAGAGTTGAATCCCGCTGATCATACATCACGAGGAATGAATGCAGACACATTCACAAGATGTCAAACCTGGATTGCTGGGCCACAGTTTTTGACAAAGGACAAGGAGCATTGGCCAGTTTCACCAGACATGAGAGAAATACACACAGATGATGTTGAAGTTAAAGGAGCAATGTGTGTGAATGCCACAGATGTGCATGAAATCCCACTTAACAAGCTGATTTGCCACTATTCAGAGTGGCACTGTCTAAAAAAGGCAGTTTCCTGGATGATGAGATTCAAACAACTGCTTCACAAGCTGAGCACACATCGTAAGTTTCTCATCTCACAGGCAAGTGACACTTGGAGTCATGAGAAGAAAACTGAGATGATTACAAGACAAATGCACAAGTTCAGATCAACCATGAAGGGATCTCTGCTCACTGCTGAAGATGTTGCAATGGGAGAAGTTGAGATTATCAAGTTTTGTCAAAGTCAAGGCTTTGGTGATGAGCTTGTCTCTCTTCAGAAAGGTGACAAGCTTAAAGGGAGCAGTCACATAGTGAAGCTTGATCCCGTTCTTCAAAATGGGATTTTAAGAGTTGGAGGGAGGTTGCATCAGTCTGCTTTGCCAGAAGATGCTAAGCATCCTGTGATTCTTCCTAAAGGTCATCATGTTTCCACTTTGATTCTCAGACATATTCACCAAGAAACAGGACATGGTGGAAGGAATTATACACTATCCAGACTGAGAGAGAGATTCTGGATTCCACAAGCAGACTCTGCCATTAGGAAAATACTGTCAAAGTGTGTAACATGCAAAAAGATCTCAGCAAAACCTGGTGAACAGAGAATGGCAAATCTGCCACAAGATCGTTTGATACCTGACAAGCCCCCATTCACTAATGTGGGAATAGACTTTTTTGGACCCTTTGAGGTCAAGCGTGGGCGGAGTAGAGTCAAGAGGTATGGTGTATTGTTCACATGTCTTACTGTTAGAGCAATTCACATAGAAGTTGCCCATTCACTCGACACTGACTCATGCATAAATGCATTTAGGAGATTTATTGCTAGGAGAGGCCAAGTGTCTGTTATGAGATCAGATAATGGCACAAACTTGGTGGGAGCAGAGAAAGAAATGCGTGAAGCAATTAAAGGTTGGAATCAATCAAAAATCTCAGACATGCTCATCCAGAAAAGCATTACCTGGATATTCAACCCACCAGCAGGTTCACATTTTGGTGGCGTTTGGGAGAGGCAGATACGATCTGTGAGGAAAATTCTTAACCAGACTCTGAAACAGCAGCCTCTTGATGACGAATGCCTCCAGACATTGTTATGTGAAGTTGAGGCGATTATCAATAGCAGGCCGATAACAAGAGTCTCAAATGATCCAGACGATCTAGAAGCACTGACACCAAACCACGTACTTCTCCTTAAAGGACAACCAGTGCTACCACCTGGAGTATTTCAAAAGGAAGATCTCTACGTCAAGAGGAGGTGGAAACAGGTGCAGTACCTGTCTGACATCTTTTGGAAGCGTTGGACAAAGGAGTACTTGCCGCTTTTGCAAGAAAGACAGAAATGGTTAGTACCCAGGAGAAATCTGAAACCAGGAGATGTCGTCCTCATAGTTGATGACAGTGCACCAAGAAGCTCCTGGTTGATGGCAAAAGTTGAAAGGACAATATCTGATTCAAACGGACTTGTCAGACGTGTATTTGTGAAAACTAAAACTAGTCTTTTGGAAAGGCCAACAGATAAGTTATGTCTGTTGCTTGAAATGGATGACCAAGTGTAGATGTTCATATTTCATGAATGATATTCTTGTGCTTAAAGCATGAGATTTCTGCTACATACTACATTTGAGTAAATTTTGTATTCAACTAAATGTGGATTTGAAATGTACTGTTTAGGAGATGAATATAAGTTCATGTTTAAATGAGTCAGTCATATAAATCCTGAGTTTTAAGTTACATGACGCTTTAATGTGTTAATGTGTAATTGTTATGCCTCAGCAGTAACAATTAGGGGCCGGAATGTAAGCGCCATTTACTAGTGCCAAGTTTATGTTTATTGTTTTCATAATATTATTTGCTGAAGTTCAGTGAGAAATACATTTCAGTTAAATGTAAGAGAATATTGTGACTATATATGGTGTGATTCCTTCCTGTATGTTTACCACTGTGAATTTGAGTTTCATCCTCTGAGGCTTCCGTACACATGTGACAAAGGAACAGGAAGTGAACTTTATTGTGAAATGACTTTTATTGTGTAAAAGGTTCAGTTGTAAATAAACGAGTTACCGGCGGAGCAACATGGTTGTTTTACCGTTGGTAAGTAGTGTGGTTATTGACAGAAAGTAAGTTAAGACAAAGATAGAAGAATGAAGACTAAAGATAGCCACTACAGGGAGTCTTATGTGCTTGCAAAATGAAACAATACCCTTGTGCAATCAAGTGACAACACACAGTGTTGTCATATAAAACACAAAGTGTTGTAACCCCTCCTACATAAGAGTTCCTCTAACTAGCTGCCTTGGCTCTGACACCTTATGATTTCTGCATTTTGCTTTCAACATCCCCCGCTACTTGACGGTTTCAGTGGTCGAAATAGTTACTAGATCGCCAGACAGCATAATAGTTTCCAAATAAATGTGTACGAGCACAGAGAACACATCACCCTTTCAGTATTTTCCCTGGGAGTGGCACAATGGACTGGATAATCACCACAATATTCTTGTCGGGTAAGTTTATACATCTTTACAAATATTTGTGCCAGCAGTGAAAATAGAATCCTGTCATTTGATTTAATGTCATTTTATTACTAAGTTATGTTCCTATAGCATGCTGGAAGCATAGTAATGTATTATCATTGGATTATTACATGTGTTATTTTGAAAAAAAAATCAGGGCTAAAAGATTCATAACTGTAATAACAATATGTAGAAAAACAGTTAAGATTATCAATTCCATGTTTGCATTTCATAATCTGTGAATCAAACTACCTGCATCAATTTAGTCAAGTCTGACCCTAAAAACAACTTCCTCTAAATTTCTTATTTTAATAGTAGAAAATGTTTTGATTGTTTTTTGGAAAAACACCTGAAATCTTGTAAAATTACAATTCAATTAGTTGTAATATGATATGATAAGTATTGCCTAAAACTTATGACTATTTAAACTTATGGTGTTGTAGCAACATCTGTCATTGAAATGCCATCAACTTTTGCAAGTAGAGTAGATGTTTGCAAGAATTATGGCAGTTTGTAACAAACAGATCACACAAGCAAGAGTCTAATTACAGGAACACGTTATGACAGATCAAAAAACAAATACGTGGCATTTTGTCAGGGTCGTCATGCACCAAATCTGGTGAAGATTGGCGGAAGAGAAGTGCAAAAATGTTTTTGTAAAAAAAAAACAAAATGTGGGCATGACCTATATCTGAGGTGAATAAAATTTGCACCTCGGTCTCACCATTCAAGAGGTCAGTGGAAAAAATGCTTTATAAATACACACTAACAACACCGCAAACACTTCCTTTGCCCATAACCACCAGTTTAACTGAATGTAAGACCTTAAATTATAACATATATATCCATTCATCATGTATATGTACACTCTAGACAGTCTAACATCCCAAATTATTATAATGATTGCAACTAAAATTGGTCATAAACAAGCTGCAGCAGACATTAATTGTCTCTTCATAATTAACACGTTCATGTTTGCTAAACCTACACAACTTGTGACACCAAAAGAGAGACACATCTGGACCAACACCACACGTCATATTTATCTGTCCCACTTGTACTCAGCAGGAAGAAGGGGGGCAGTGACAGACTTCCTGCAGCTGCCTTTTATTTATATTTTAGTGACAACAGAAATGGGTGACATGAAAGCATTTATTTTCATGTCTTTCTGAAGCCACAGAGGCTATAGTTACCTAAGTAAAAAAAACTGTACTGTACTGGTCACAAGAAAAAGCAGAACTTGAGGGCATTGGTGACTAAATCATTATCTATTTATATGCATTAATTTTTCTGGAGAAACTATGACGGCAAGACTATCAAATGATGTAATTTTGTCAGACTTTGAAATGTCCAGGATACCCAAATCTATTAATATTAATCAGAGGTGGGTATCAGAGGTTAAACAGATCCATTAGAGGAATATTTGTTATTAACACATTGTTATCTATTCTCACAGTCACTTGTAATCTTGAGG
>CAKAOI010044891.1:0-14358 GCA_916701655.1 Sebastiscus albofasciatus | reverse complement strand
ACTAAATGTCTCGCTTTACTGTAAGTGGGTGATGTGTCGAGATTATGTCATGACCTGTTCCTCTCTGTCTTACATTCATTTCCTGGAGACTTACACTAACCCTTATCACTGTTGTAGGTCTATGGTACGACGGTACGACGCAGTATTAGTGCCACATTGAGGAGAAACAATAAATCTGAGATATAGAGAATAAAGTCATAATATTATAAAGTACTAATTTTACGTATTCATTTCTTTATTCTCGTAAAATTACGTCACTTTTTTCCCGTAAAGTTACAACTTTTTTCTCGTAAAGTTACAACTTTAATTTCGTAATATTGTGACTTTATTCTGTAAATCTCAGATGTGTTTTCCCTCGATGTGGCCCTAATACTCCGTAGTACATTGTCTCTTTGGCCCTCACTGCATTAGACTGATATACTATATACTGAGACTATAAACTGCGTTACCTTCATCACGATGATCTCATGTTTTGATGTTTTGCAGCTCCAGACAGATTTATTTTTTCTCTTTGCCTAAATGTCTCTTTTGATAGTAAAGGTTGCCGACCCCTGCCCTAACCTTAACCCCTGACCCAAAAATGAACTATTTCCAAATTGAGGACGCGGCTTTCTGCCCCTTTAAACTTCCTTTTTCTGTTTGACGCCCATCCCCATCCTCCTCTCTATTCTGTTTCATTAGCTCAGCTTCTAGCATACATCAGACCGGCACATATGGGAACTTTGCAAAAGTCTCCAATTGCACAAGCTGTCCCCGTTTAACTGTTTTTTAATCCAGGATGTGTCCCCGAAAGTAACCTAAACACACACACACACACACACACACACACACACACACACGCACACACACACACACACACACACAGTCTATCTCAATCACTCTATTTTAAGAGGCTGAAAGCAGCATCCTCTAAACTCTGATATCAGCCTGTGTTCCCGGCTTGGGTGACTCACACTGTTGTCATGACGACATACCCATCCACCCCCAACCCCTCTCCTCCAGTGTCACCCCACATCATCACACCACCCCATCCATCCACCCATCCACCCATCCATCCATCCATCCATCCATCCATCTCATTGGAGTTTTAACATCCCTCCTTCACTCTGCATCCTCTCTCCTCTCCTCTCGTCTCCTCTCCTCTCTTCTCGTCTCCTCTCCTCTCGTCTCCTCTCCTCTTTTCTCGTCTCCTCTCCTCTCCTCTCCTCTCCTCTCTTCTCCTCTCTTCTCCTCTCCTCTCCTCTCCTCTCCTCTCGTCTCCTTAAGGCTTGTTTTCCAGTTTACTTCAGATCAGCGAGCGACAACATGCTGCTATTTTTAACCCCCGCCTCAAATTGGCCTATTAAGATAGTTTATCCGTGTCCAGGGAGGAAGGCCTCTCGGCCAGGCGGGTCGGCCCGGTCGGCCGGCCCGCTGCCACCGCGCTGCGTTGGGAGTGGACTCGGGTTGTGATCTGTTCCCGGAACTGAGTCCAAAACAAAGCCAGATGTTTAAAATTCTCCAGAAAGGAAAAAAGGTTTTTGTTTTGTCCACTTCTCCTTTTCCAGGATGGAAATTAGGATGAGGAGAAATACGTCAGCAATGTTTGTGTTTCAGATACGCAGGAACTCTTGAGGCTTATCCTGTGATGTGGGCTTTTTGTTTTTTTCCAAAAGGAGTATTGATGGCGGTGGCGTGTGGTTGCTGTGTACTCTAGGGCTCAAAGGATAATATCAATGTTTGTTTGGACTCTTTTAATTTGTGCCAATCATGTAGGTTGTCTGTCTTCTATCCATTCTTCCTGCAGTCGGGCCTGGAAATGTTCGTCAGTCGGTGAATTTGGTTCATTCAACACTTAAGTCCAAAGCACTGCTACAGGCCAGATTGCGATGAACTTTGGTTTTGAACTTTGGAGTGTGATTCCTGTTGACGTCTGGATGTTATATCTAATCCCAACATCAAGTCAAAGCTTTCCCAAACCCCATTTGTGACCGTGCACTCATTGTTCTCTACACAAACCTCGTGGTGTATAATTTGTATATACATATATTTGCATATTTGTCCACTCCCGTGTTGATAAGAGTATTAAATACTTGACAAATCTCCCTTTAAGGTTCATTTTGTGTGTGAAGACACAGCTAAATACACTCACTGGCCACTTTATTAGGTACACCTTGCTAGTCCCGGTGGTCTTCATCTGCTTCCAGGTTGGACGTGTTGTGCGTTCAGAGATGGTATTCTGCATCCCTTGGTTGTAACGAGTGGTTGTTTGAGTTCCTGTTGCCTTTCTATCATCTCCAACCACTCTGCCCATTCTCCTCTGACCTCTGACATCAACAAGGCATTTCCGTCCACATCCCGCTCACTGGATCTGTTCTCTTGTTGGGACCATTCTCTGTAAACCCTAGAGATGGTTGTGCGTTAAATCCCAGTAGATCAGCAGTTTAATACTCAGACCAGCCCGTCTGGCTCCAACAACCATGCCACGTTCAAAGTCCCTTCAATCCCCTTTCTTCCCCATTCTGATGCTCGGTTTGAACTTCAGCAAGTCGTCTTCACCACGTCTAGATGACGTAATGCATTGAGCTGCTGCCATGTGATTGGCTGATCAGCTATTTGTGTTAACAAGCAATTGAACAGGTGTGCCTAATAAAGTGGCCGGTGAGTGTATGTGAGGTGCAATTTGTTTGTTCAGTCCAACCTTTCTGTAATTGTGGGGATGTTGGACCTTGTATCCCGTCGTGGCGTCGTGGCCGAGGCGGAGCCAGAATGTACCGTAGCTGCATCCGGTGGGCATGTGGGGCGTTAGAGCTTCCACGCTGTGAGACCCCATCTGTTTTAGTCAGAGTAGAATAAGTTTCATGCTTCTTTAATTGTGCCTGAGTTAAATGTTTTCATATCACTGTTACTTTATGCTCTCCCAGCTGACACCCACAGAAAAAATAGTCTCCTCCAGGAAATCCTGCTTAACAAACACGCCGTCTTACACGCTGAATCGTCTTTGTTTTCCACGACAGCAGTTAATTATAAGTTACGGTGAAACGTGGCGTGAAATGCAGAGTGGACAAAGGCCACGGTGAAACACACTGTTATTCTGCAGTATCTCTGTCAGCTGTGTGTCAGCTGCGTTGTGTGTGCGGCCCCTGCGAGGCGTATCGCTGCCTCGCCGACTTAAAGAATCGTTATGCTCCTTTAGAGAGATTGATGCTCTCCGCCGTCGCCGCCACCAGCAACGCTCGCATTAGCATAACTCTGCACGCCGGGGCTCATGCCTGCCTCCCTCTGGGCTTTTTAACTCTGCACGACCTCCGCCTGAACCGCACCGCTGACGCACATTAACGCACACAGGCGAGACCCGAGGCTGTACACACACTACTGCAGCGTGAGCCGCTTTATGGTAATGTCACTGATGAGAGGAACAGCGGTGGGCCGTCTCTCTGCCTGACGTTCATCCATAAATCCAGACGTTAACAGTAATAAAGAGGAACCTATACAGCAGATAACAGAGATGAAGTGGACCCGGAGACGAGCCGGTACGTCTGCTGGAAGGCTTCAGATTGGTTTTGATGCTTCAATACAGACTAGACTGAAGAGGCCGAGACAACAAGGGGTCAAAACATGATGTCTTAGATGGCACCGGTCTGATTCTGCTAAGACTTACAAGGATGGTGCATCCCATTTGGGCCTAATGGAGGCTCTATAACTCTATAACTCTATAACTCTATATCTTATATATTTTAAAGGTCCCATATCGTGTTCATTTTCAGGTTCATACTTGTATTTTGGGTTTCTACTAGAACATGTTTACATGCTGTAATCAGGGATGCCCCGATACCAGTATCGGGTATCAGGTCCGATACTGTGCTCATTCATCGTACTCGCAAAACGGCTCCGATACAACGGCACCGATACCACTTTACGGTGGTGCGCCCGACCCCGCTGGGCCGGGATCCGGTGCACCGGTCCTCACAAGGTTTTGCTTGCACCTTCTGACTCGTGCGTGCGTTAGACTCCTTGGTCCGTGTTTCAAGACGGGATGGGTGGGTTGCCGACATCGCCGCAGACCCCTGGCGCCTTTTACGTGGGCTGAGCCCCGATCTGGCGGCACAACGCGGTCGGGGCGCACTGAGGACAGTCCGGCCCAGTCGACTGTCGCACCGGGAGCAGGGGGCCCCGTCCCTCCCCGGCGGAGAGAGAGGGCGAAGCGAGCCCTTTGTCCACTGTGCGGCGAGGTCCGGGCGGGGAGCGCTGTAAAGCTGCGGCCGCGAGCCACCTTCACCCCGAGCCTTTCCAAGCCGACCTAGAGCCGGTCGCGGCGCACCGCCTCGTATGCGGGACTCCCCAGCCTGCCGTGTGTCGCTCACACCCTCCAGCTGGCTGTTAACCAGGCTCTTTAGGCTCAGAGAAGTACTCGTATCGGTACTCGGTATCGGTGAGTACCCAAATGGAAGTACTTGTACTCGGTCTGATATAAAGTGGTATCGGTGCATCTGTTGTCATCGACTGGCCCGTAGGAGGCCTGCATCATTCCTGGGGGATGTTATCATGTAGTGAAAGAACAGAAAAGGCATTTTGGGTAATAACAATTTGAGTTTGTGCACACACATGCACGTGTTGAGCGAGAACCCGTTCTCCCCCACAATGCAGACACCTGCTTGCTGTGGCTGCTTTCCCAATGATGAATGGTTTGGTCCGTGCCAACTTTCACTCTCCGACCCCCAGAACTGATCCCAGACCGCAGGGTGTTAGTGTTCTTTAGGGAACGGGGGGATGTGTTAGTGTTCTTTAGGGAACGGGGGGTGTGTTAGTGTTCTTTAGGGAACGGGGGGATGTTATTGGGTTAATCGATAACGACAGTTCGGCCATGACTGCTCTGTGATTCACCGTTCAGAGCGTCTTCATCACTTGTGTCAGTGTCTCTACTTTTCCTGGAACAGCTCCGTATGAACAATAAGATGGCTCACGGAGGTTGGGGGGATGTATGGGGTGGGGGAGGGGAGGTTCTTGACGGGAAGGGAGGATCAGTATCAGTGTCGGTGGCCCTGAGGTGCCGGATCTGGCTGCTGGAGGAGCAGTCCGCTGGGATTAATGGTTTTTAATACTGCACGTCTGTCCTCGCTCTCACAGGAACAAGTGAATGGTTTCATTCCGCTGCGCCGCCTCCTTCAGGAAATGAGTGTGAAGGTGATAAGATGATCGGTACTCGAGGCGTTAGGGCCTGAACTCTGGGAGTCCAGGGTCCAGTTAGTTTATGAGGAATAATTTAATGATTCACTCGAAATCAAAGCCCAAAATAATGACATCATGAGATTATAGGTCTCTGTGATCTCCCACAAATCTAATTCATTCATTTACAACAGAAATAACTCCCCAGGTGGGTTTGGATGAGCCAAAGTGTTATCAAACTGGGGTCTCAGATGTGTTGATCTGTAGCAGCAGCATACAGATCTGGGCTCGATCTGCATATAACACCACTGAAAAGCCATGACGCAACTCGGCCGTGACGGCTCATTTATTACGTGACAAATTGTCAAATGTTGGTGATATTTTTACAGTACAAGTGGACACCACATGTGTCACCTAATCTTTTCCCAAACTGTGAAAATAATCACCACAATCGGCGAGGTGATGAGGCTTTAACAACTCAACTGATCATCTTGTTCTCCGGAGGAACTCGTCACGATGCTCGGACAACCAAACATCCAGTTCTCTATCAGTGACTCACCCACACGCACACACACACACACACACACACACACACACACACACACTTGTATGCAGATGATAGATCTCTCCATTTCTCACCTGAAGGTGTGTGTGATGATGTGACAGGTGGCTCAGACAGCGGCGCCGCAGCGTGACTAATGGCTGTTGCTAAACGGCGTGAACATCCTGTGCATCTATTCGATTAATGCTCCTACACCCACCTTCCCATCCCTCCATCCAGTTATCCATTTACTTATCTGTTCCTTCCTCGAGGTCAGAAAAACAGTAACCTATTTTCCTTGAAAACCCCCCCTAACGTATCTAAGAGACGTCATCGACCCCAAAAGAAATTACAATTTTTATTAAATTAAACTTTCTTTAATGAACAGAACTCAACAGTTTCGTCAACTTAAATAAAGTGATGACGTCCTGACGGATTTGCGAATGCAGATACATAATATGACCTTTTTTTTGTAACGACTTAAAGGTCCCATATTATAAAAAAGTGAGATTTTCATGTTTATTATTATTATAAAGCAGGCTTAAGTCCTATATAAATACCGCGAAAGTAACGAAACGCTCAATCCACAGGGAAATACACACAGCCCGTATTCACAAACTCTGCATTTAAAACAAGCTGTCAGGATTTCTGTCCATCTGTGATGTCACAAATATACAATATTTAGACCCTTTACACAGATTTAAACGTAAACATTCTAAATGTGTCCCAGTTTATTTCCTGTTGCAGTGTATGTGAATGTCATCAGCTGACAGGAAGTACACAGAATTGCAACATAAAAGCTGTTGCCTAGCAACGCAATTATGTTGCAATTCTGTCGCAATTATGTAGAAATGCGCTAAAACGGAGCGTTTCAGACAGAGGGCGAATACAGTATATTCAGGCCGACAGTATGAGGAAAATAAAGTTTGTTTTTTTAACATTACAGCATGTAAACATGTTCTAGTAGAAACACAAAATACAAGTATGATCCTGAGAATGAGCACGATACAGGACCTTTAACTAATTTACTATATTAGTGTCGGAGCTAAAATGGATTTTTTTTGTTATTGTGGATAAATAAATGTAATTTTTGGTGTCGTTAAATCGCTGCTAGATCGCTCCATAAATACCGGTGCGCACCAGAAAGTGTTGTTTTTGAAAGGCTAAACGCCAACAAATATGGATTGAAACTGGATACTTCCTGGAGATTGTTTTACTAAGTAGCAAAGAAACATATCTTTTTTTAAGGCTGTCAATCGATTAATGTATTTAATCGCTATTAACTGCACATTTTGTATCTGTTCTAAATGAACCTTAAAGGGAGATTAGTCAAGTATTTAATCCTCTTATCAACATGGGAGTGGACAAATATGCTGCTTTATGTAAATGTATGTTTATATTTATTATTGTAAATCAGTTAACAACAGATCAATGACAGATATTGATCCAGAAACCCTCACAGGTTCTGCATTTAGCATAAAACAATATGCTCCAATCATAACAGGTCAAACTGCAGCCCAACAGGCAACAACAGCTGTCAGTGTGTCAGTGAGCTGACTGGACTATGACTTGCCCCAAACTGCATGTGATGATCATAAAGTGGGCATGTCTGTAAAGGGGAGACTCGTGGTACCCAGAGAACCCATTTACATTCACTGATCTGGAGGTCGGAGGTCAAGGTCATTATTGCATTTACTTTGACAGCCCTAATCTTTTTAAATAGTTACAGACGTTTGGATATAAGTTATCCAGTAAGTGTCATTATGATTTTAGTTGATGTAATTTTGCCGACACATTCAGGCGTCCCGTCTGTGATCGTTGTGAATCACCGGGTTTACGGGATAACACGATGACACACGTATTCGACCCCCCCAAAAGAATTGCCTTGTCATGAAAGGAGCCCCGTTATCAGCGCTGTGGAGTCTTCCACCATGACTCAGCAAAACTGGAACCGAGGGAGAAAAAAATGAATCTTATATAAAAGTTGCCGTCGTCATCGTTTGACGTCATTTCCACCTCTCTCTCCTTCCAGGCGGCGTGGATGGACAGACGGACCAGTGAACCGACAGGGTGGAGGATGACATCACTGTCACCCGTGGGAGCCGGGGGCCTGCCATTCATGCCACAGCGGTGTGTATGTGTGTGAATGTGTGTGTGTGTGTGTGTGTGTGTGTGTGTGTGTGTGCATCTGTCTCTGTGTGTCACTTCCTGGGAGAGAATAGAACAGGAAGCCGGAGTAAGAGCCGACAACAAGCACTCGCCTCACCTCCACAAGGAAGCCTTTCTCCCCAGAGAGCAAAAAAGGAAGTGTGTGTGTGTTTGTGTGTGTGTGTGTGTGTGTGTGTGTGTGTGTGTGTGTGTGTGTGTGTGTGTGTGTGTCTCACTCACTCCTGCATTCATACTACGGGGCGCTGGTGTTGGTTCTGCTGTTTCCATTTTCTTTTAGTTCACGTCTGACTCTTCTAAAAACCTTTGGACACATTGTGATCCCTGTTTCCTGTCAGACATCAGAGGTCAGCAGCCTGCGTCTCTTCAGCTCCTCTCCAGCGGCGCCCTGGGGATGATTTTTATTCATCATTGTTGTAGGTCTATGGTACGACGGTACGACGGAGTATTAGGGCCACACTGAGGAGAAAAATAAATCTGAGATTAGGAGAATAAAGTCATAATATTATAAAGTAGTAATTTTAAGTGTTAGTGTTTTTTTTCTCGTAAAGTTCTGACTTTATTCTCGTAATATTCTGACTTTATTGTGTAAATCTCAGATGTTGTTTCCCTCAATGTGGCCCTAATACTCCGTAGTACATTGTCTCTTTGGCCCTCACTGCATTAGACTGATATACTATATACTTAGACTATAAACTGTGTTACCTTCATCACGATGATCACATGTTTTGCGGCTCCAGGCAGGTTTTCTTTTTTTTTTTTTTTTGCCTAAAATGGTAGTAAAGGTTGCCGACCCCTGACCTTTGACCCCTGGTGTAAACTGAGAGAGGAGAGCATCCCCCTGTGTGGATCCACAGGTCAGTCACATCACCATAGTAACCATTTGTCAGGGTAACATGGGAGCTTCTAGAGGTCATGTCGCCCTCTTGTGCCAGTAAGCAGAATTACAGGACTCGGAGGGCAGTGTGTTAAACCACTATATGACAGCGTGACACAATATTGTGTCATGGATCTCAGTGTGAGGTCCTGTCTGTGAGACCGGGTGAGCTGTGGGATGCTGTCCAGCTTCACTCTCCTTCCTCCGCCTCCACCCTCCTCCGCCTCCGTGTCATTAAAACACAGACCGGGGCGTTGGCGGCCGTCGCTCCCTCTGACTGACACACGAGGGTCATCTTACACCACATCTCTCACACACCTGTAAGAGCCACCGGGACACACAATGCAGCATTTACTGCCGTAGCCCTGTTGTCATGACGACCTGGCCGGTTACATAAGTGCTGGGCGCCGGTTCCCACAAAACGCTGGTTGGTGTACGGAGGTCTTTGTGCTGTGACACGAGACACCACACACACACACACACACACACACACACCCTGTCACTGTTTGTACATTCCTCCAGCTGGATGTGCTCGTCCTCTGCTCGTATGTCACAGAGGAAACAGACGTGTTTAACAACCCATTTAATCCGGCGATGGAGGTTAAAATACACGTTGTCTTCAAGCGAGTGAGGAGAATTCGCCAGCTGGGTGGTACAGTTTACCCTCAGAGCAAATAGACTCAATGTTTTCCTAATTCTATTGGATAAATCAGACTTATTTTATTTTAATTCTGTCGCTGTCAACAAGTACTGATTTTCTTAAGCTGGACAGACACTGCGATTTTATTAAAGGTCCCATATCGTGCTAATTTTCAGGTTCATGTTTGTATTTTGTGTTTCTACTAGAACATATTTACATTCTGTAAAGTTAAAAAAACACTTTATTTTCCTCATACTGTCTGCCTGAATATACTTGTATTCACCCTCTGTCTGAAACGCTCCGTTTTAGTGCATTTCAACGGAATTGAAACAGAATTGTGTTGCTAGGCAGCAGGTTGGGTGCGTGTTTACTTCCTGTCAGCTGATGTTATTTACATCCACTGCAACAGGAAATAAACTGGGACACATTTAGAATGTTTACGTTCAAAAACCATGTAATGGTCTAAATATTGTATATTTGTGACATCACAAATGGACAGAAATCCTAACGGCTTGTTTCAAACATACAATTTCTGAATACAGGCTGTGTGTATTTCTCCGTCTATATTGAGCATTTTGATACTTTCACAGTATTTATAAAGCACTTAAACCGGCTTTATAATATAAAAGACAGGAAAATCTCACTTTTTACAATATGGGACCTTTAAACTATCAAAACGCTCAATATGTACGGAGAAACACACACAGTCCGAATTCAGAAATTGCGCGTTTGAAACAAGCCGTCAGGATTTCTGTCCATTTGTGATGTCACAAATATACAATATATATATAGATCATTACACGGTTTTAAAACATTCTAAATGCGTCCCAGTTTATTTCCTGTTGTAGTGGATGTAAATAACATCAGCTGACAGGAAGTAAACATGGACCCAAACTGTTGCCTAGCAACACAGTTCCATTGCAATACCACTGAAATGCACTAAAACGGAGCGTTTCAGACAGAGGGTGAATACAGGTATATTCAGACAGACAGTACGAGGAAAATAAAGTGTTTTTTTAACTTTACAGCATGTAAACATGTTCTAGTAGAAACACAGAATACAAGTATGAACCTGAAAATGAGCTGATATGGGACCTTTAAGATTTTTTCACAGTGAAGCGATCTCACCATTTTGCTAGATTGAAAGGGTTTTAAAGGCCTGTTTCTCCATATACTGTGTATATATATATATATATATATATATATATATATATATGAGAGAACAGGAGCGTATAGAGGCAAGGGAAAGGTGTGTCATAAGTGGGTGTCATGTTGTCCATCCATACCTGTAGGACAGGTACAGTCGGTTGCATTCAGTGTCTCATATTTAGCTAGCTAAGTTATTGTTGCCGTTAAAGGAATACTAATGCATGTATACATTCACAAGGGTTGTCATGCAATTCATCTGTCACCTTCCCTGCAGGATCAATGGCTGTGAGTATATACTGTATATATATAGACCTGCTTCAGTATGTAGCTGACAACACCCACCATGCATTCCTCCTATAATGCAGGCCTTAACTGTCGTGTGCCGTCAGCCTTATTCTGTTGTGATGTACGTTCTGTTCTGAATCCCTCTCTGCTCTGCTGCTGGAGGCACATTTTCACGTGCCAGCTGTCCGTGTCGCCGCGCTGCCATGACAACCACATTCATGTTTTAAAGACCCGCTTCCTTCTAAATAAGAAGCACTGTCACGTTTCTCCTCCTCTGATCTGCTGACAGAGGACGGCGCTGCAGGGAGGATGTCAGTCCAACAGAGTACGAGGGAACTAACTTGACTTGCAGTGATGTTGTGTGGTGAAGCTTTTCATGGTGTCCTTGTGGTTGCGGTTGCATTACTCTCATTATTGTGTTGTGCTTTTGACAAAGAATAGGCCTTAAAGGTCCCATATCAGCTCATCTTCAGGTTCATACTTGTATTCTGTGTTCTACTAGAACATGTTTACATGCTGTAAAGTTCAAAAAACACATTATTTTCCTCATCCTGTCTGCTTGAATATGCCTGTATTCACCCTCTGTCTGAAACGCTCCGTTTTAGTGCATTTCAATGGAATTGCAACAGAATTGCATCACCAGGCAACAGCTTGGGTCAATGTTTACTTCCTGTCAGCTGATGTTATTCACATACACTGCAACTGGAAACAAACTGTGACACATTTAGAATGTTTACCTATAAAACTGTGACGTGTTGTACAGTTGTGACATCACAAAGTTACAGCTTAATGTTTCAAAAGTCACAGTTTCATGGATTGAGTGTTTCGATATTTTCACAGTATTTATATAACACTTGCTTTATAATAAAATATTTTTAAAATACGGGACCTTTAAAGTCAAATGTGATAAGCCTTAAACTGGGACACATTTAGAATGTTTTAAAACCGTGTAATGATCTATATCTGTATTGTATATTTGTGACAAACGCACAATTTCTGAATACGGGCTGTGTGTATTTCTCCGTATATATTGAGCGTTTTGATAGTTTAACAGTATTTATAAAGCACTTAAACCTGCTTTATAATATAAAAGACATGAAAATCTTTCTAATTATTATTAGTAGTAGCATTAGCAGTAATAATAGTAATGTTCATTTTGTCACAAATATACAATATTTAGACCATTTCACGAGTTTTAAACATAAACATTCTGAATGTGTACTTGTTTATTTCCTGTTGCAGCGTATGTGGATGATATTAGCTGACAGGAAGTAAACATGGATGCAAGCTGTTGCCTAGCAACACAGTTCCATTGAAATGCACTAAAACAGAGCGTTTCAGACAGAGGGTGAATACAGTATATTCAGGCAGACAGTACGAGGAAAATAAAGTTATTTTTTAACATTACAGCATGTAAACATGTTCTAGTAGAAACACAAAATACAAGTATGAACCTGATAATGAACACGATATGGGACCTTTAATAACTCTCTATATTATTATGATCCTGGTCTCTTCTGAACGGTAGGTCTTTGGGCTTTATTTAGTCGTCCGAATGATACTGAACCAAAGTGTCAAAAATAAATAATAATTATAATAATAATAATAATAATAAATAATTTGTGCCTACTTCTTTTCTTTTACTGCTTGTTTTTGTTTTGTATGCACTTCTGTCAGATAATAAGCAACTGTTATTGTATATATGTATACTCTGTCATGGTTGAGTGAGGATTCAACTGCATGCCGTCCCAAATAAGGTAAAAAAAAACAACCTTATCAGCCCCTTATGGAGCTTAAGGAGCAACTAAAATACAACATATCAATAAAATACATCTATAAAAACGGATGGAACTGTGACTGTAACTCATCTCACCGCTGCAGCTGTGACACCGAAACACGTCTTCCCCCAGAAGCTGGTTTCACATGGTGGTTTAGATGTGTGTTCCCATTGTCTAGCACCATTTGAAATCAGTGTTCTTGGGGACAGGAGGACAGCTCCGGCAGTGAGTGAGCCCCAGGAGGACACAGAACAGGACCGCCCTTCCTCCTCCTCCTCCTCCTCCTCCTCCTCCTCCTCTTTCTCCTCTAAAAGATAACTGATTTCTTCTGGTGCTTAGAGCCCGCTGCAGCCTTCTAGCACCATTTGAAATCGGTTATAAGACTGTGGATCAATGCAGCGAAAACAAAGAGGACAAGCAGAAGAGAGAGATGCTCATGGATTTGAACTTATACTATAACATCAGCTCTCATAAATCTATCTTACTTGTATATTTTGTAAAGGAGAGTTTCTTCCACTGCCAGCAACAGGTGGATGTTATACTGCAGTTCCCACTGACCGCCACTAGAGGATGATAGAAGTCTATTTAAGGTTATTGAGCTGCATGAGGTGAATTAAAAGGCCTTTTAAAAATGAACAATAAATCACATTTATTTACAGGACAGTGTGTTTTTGTGTGTTTTTATTTCCTGCAAATGTTTTGCATATAATAAGATGATGGAGTCACAGTCCTGTCTAGGACAGAGGTCTGCAACCTGCGTCTCTTCAGCTCCTCTCCAGTGGCTCCCTGTGGATTTATAAAAATGAATAACTGTTTTGTGTTTACATTTTCATTTTTATTTATCATTGTTGTAGGTCTATAGTACGACGGTACGACGGAATATTAAGGCCACATTGAGGAAAAATAATAAATCTGAGATTTCGAGAATAAAGTCATAATATTATAAAGTAGTAATTTTACGTGTTATTTTATTTTTTTCTCGTAAAGTTATGACTTTATCCTCGTAATATTACAACTTTTTTCTTATAAAGTTATGACTTTATCCTCGTAATATTACAACTTTTTTCTTATAAAGTTATGACTTTATCCTCGTAATATTACAACTTTTTTCTTAGAAAGTTGTGACTTTATTCTCGTAATATTGTGCCTTTATTGTGTAAATCTCAGATGTTGTTTCCCTCAATGTGGCCCTAATACTCTAATACCCTAAGTACATTGTCTCTTTGTCCCTCACTGCATTAGACTGATATACTATATACTGAGACTATAAACTGTGTTACCTTCATCACAGTGATCACATGTTGTGCGGCTCCAGACAGATCTTTTAGGGGGGTGTTTTGCCTAAAATGTCTCTTTTGATAGTAAAGGTTGCTGACCCCTGGACTAGGAGATAGGGAGGAAAAAAGATTGTTTTTTTTATGGTTTGAACATGAGGAGGAGGAGTTATCTGTCTTTGTGTCATTGTCTGTTGTTGATGTATGAATCTCTATGGCAATAATCTTAAAGAAAGCATTGTTTACTGCGACTATGGCTACAGTGATACAGTCATATGAGATTAGATACTGAAGGGTGTTATGTAGTAGCAGAGCTCAGTTCAGAGTCAGCAAGCCTAATGAATTATTATTAAATGTTTGAAATGAACAAATGAATTATCCAAATAGATTCCACACTTTGAAGAAATGAATTATTAAATTAGGTTTAATATTTCTATCATCAATACGATGTGATTAAATATTTTAATATTATATAAATATTTATATATTATTTAAATATATTT
>CAKAOI010044890.1:3472-51865 GCA_916701655.1 Sebastiscus albofasciatus | reverse complement strand
TGTCGTAATCTGTTAAAAGGTAGACAGATTGCTGGCGAGGTAACTATTTTATGTCAGATATGAACCTTATTTTCCTAATGATAAATATTGCATGTAACATTGTTCTTGCAACATGTAGTTTTCACACCAAACTAAACTTAATAAAACATCTATTGTGATTAGAGTCAGACTAATACGGAATTTTTTTAGCCCAATAGGGAAGAACATTTGGTGAAAAAGACATGAAAACATATTTTACAGTTGAACAATTAACTTTGCGGTAAAAAAAAGACAGTAACACATAAATATCATTGACATATAAATTATTTTAAACAATAACCACATACAAAACCACATAAACAAAACTATTAAACTTGAGCTGAGAAAGTTTCGTCAGATATAAATAAAAATGCTGCTAATAAAACATATATTTTTGCAGATTTTCGACTCTGCAATTTTCTTCTTGCACGACATACCAGCTAATAAATAGAAACAAAACTATACTAACTATAAACTGACATCAAAACAGTGGTATCAAAATGTTGGCTTCATAGAAATACAATATAGGAGCAGAACGGACGTAGCAGGACAGTGTACCGCCACCATTGCGACTGTTGTACCATGGATGTATAAAGAGAACTCGATCCAGCGTTGGAGGCGGGAACCCGTTCATTCCTATGAAAGCTGCTCAGTGGCGCATGAAGCCTAAATGGCTCGCCTTCTGTCTAGAAAAGTGCCCTGATCTTGGGGAACATGGAACATGCGCAGTAGCGTCCGCTCGGTCACATGACTCGGTCACGGGGTCCCTACGTCACGCCATCGTCACAGCTTGCGCTCCAGCTTCGGTCTGAGTCTCACTCATATGAATGGAGGAAGGGAAATAACTCTGGATTCAGCTATTAGTTCATTTTCCAACTTTAAAAGCCCAATGGCATCACATGATGGACACGGAAGTTGCAGTACCGCCGTTTGGCCACTACGAAAGTTGGGATCAACGACTGGCGCACTTCCTGGGGGCTTGGTTCTCTTCCCATCTAGCTGCAACCACACACTTTACAGCCCCATTGATGTGGGTTTGGATGTTAACCATGGATTCAGCTATTAGTTAATTTTCCAACTTTAAAAACTAATTTTTTTAAATAAGGGCTATATATGTCTCTTTCCCAATGTAAGTCAGAGGGAAAAAGTCTTTTTGGGCCCAATGGCATCACATGACGGACACGGAAGTTGCAGTACCGCCGTTTGGCCACTATGAAAGTTGGGATCAACGACCGGCGCTCTTCCTTGGGGCCTGGTTCTCTTTCCGTCTAGCTGCAACCACACACTTTACAGCCCCATTGATGTGGGTTTGGTTGTCAACATTACAACAATCGCCTTTTTCTTTTGTACTAGTCAAATTACCACAGCAAACAGTTGAAGTGAAGGATCTGAGTATGTCTTTCTTCCACCACTAAAGACATGTTCCTGGATGGTAACACACGTCGACGAGCCCATTCATGTTGACCCGCGTCAGACCCACATTCAGCGTTGACCCATTCATAAAGCTATAACAGAAGCACAGTAAAACCCCCCTGGTGTCAGTCAGTGCTATGAGCCTGGGATTCTCAGTCATTACTGCTTACACACACTGGTACTCATTCATTCATCGATCCGGCCTTTCTTTCAATGTGCAGACGTTCTTTTGTCAGTCATGCTGCTGCTAAACCAACACTGTCACTTCCATCTAATATAAAGATGTATTGTAAACCAAGAATCCAGAGCCTGCTCTTTAAAATACAACGTTTCATTCTGTTGCTGCAGCATGAATTTACTCTCTTTAAAACTATAAACCTGTCCTGTGTTCCTTTATACATTTCACAACTGAAGCACTTTTTTAGTATCTAAATTGCACCATCATATCAAACCATAACCTTACCTGGAGCTTTGCCTAGACTAACATGATTATTGCTCCATATCTTTTTGTTTTTTGGACCTTTGGCATCATAAATTCAAACTAGAGTTTAGATATAACACACACCCCAGGGTAGGGACATCTGTTTTATGCTCACTTTAGGTCATTATAATGGAGTTAAATTATGAGTTTATGCAGAATGCATTTGTTTACCTTTTTAAATGAACACAACTGTTTGGTTAATGTATAAATACATTTGTTTGTAGTGAAAACCTCCTTATATTGTCAATGTTTAACAGCTAAAGTCGAGCTTTTGTGCAGCCAATAAATGGAATAAACCGGGTTAATCATTACTGTCTGATTATTATCTGCACTTTTATAACATATCCACATTTTATTGGTGCCAGCAGAATACAATCATTGATTGTGATGGTCACTGTCTGTAGACTTAGTTTGCTATTTATATGAAATTACTCATCACGAATAATCTTAAACTAAATCTGGGTAATAATCTGTTAAAGCCTCTTGGTTTAAAAACGCTGCCCCATGTGGGCTCTTTAAAATGCTTTGACCAACAACATCCTGTCAAGTATCAATGCAGAACATCAAAACCAACATTCCCTCCTGTCACCTAACCAGAAAAACAAATGAGTAAATGGGTTTTAGCCAGTACTTTCCTTCTGCCTTTCTTACACCTTTTTTTCAACATTTTTCTGACTTTGTGTGACATATTTTGGACATTTTTCTGACTCTTTTTCCGACTCTTTTCATACGTTTTTCTGTCATTTTTCAGTAATTTTTCTGACTTTTCTTCTGCTTTTCTTCTGCCTTATTGGGACATTTTTATGAATTTTTTTCCGTCATTTTTCAGTCATTTTTCTGACTTTTCTAATGCCTTTCTTTTGCTTTTTGGGGACATTTTTCTGACTTTCTTTCTGACATTTTTGAGTAATTATTCTGACTTTTTCTAATGCCTTTCTTCTGCTATTTTTGGGACATTTTTCTGACTTTTTTTGGACACTATACATGTAAATGAGCCCAGCGACAGTTCATCTGATTTATATAAAATGCTCAAAAATAATAATAATTCAGTTGCAGACGCAGTTTCCTCTGCCACAGTGGTCATCAGGTGTTCAGGGTATTTGTATAAATTTCCATCCCTATAAATTCCGCTTATGCACAAAACAAATATGTTTCAAAGGAAATGAAAATTGTGTTTTCTGTTAATTCACGTTAAATATTGATACTCAAAGTATCAGTGAAATGCTAGTTACCCGACAACGTATTTAATTTGTTTTCCCGCCAAAATATCCAATCTTGCAATATAACATCAGCTCATAGTGACTACAGCATTGTCAAACTTTGTATGGTTCTGTTCAGGCAATAAACGCACTTATGGTTACTCACTTAAAAGTCTGCAGTGACCTGACGTACGTGTTTGGCTAAGGTTAGGGAAAGATCCTGGTTTGATTAAATCTTGATAAAGTGCTTTTGCTGCCTAATCTGAACCACAGACGAGACTCAGGGTGTCATCACATCGTAAATTGGGAAAACAATTCAGTTATATAAAGTAATTTCGAGGAGACTTGCAATTTTTCCGCTGTAAGTCTTTTCTTGGTGCGATCCTTTAGTAAAGACAAACACAATTTGACTGTTTAGTGTCTTTAAAAAAAGGCTGCAAATCCATAGTAAATAGAGACTTGATATACTGGCATCTTTCCTTGTAACTGTGACTCCTTGTCAATAGCTACCATTCAGTTATCACAGGCTCTGGTCTGTCTCACCACGGCCTGCTGTGTATCTGGCTCAGCTAGTCACAGACCAGCACACACACACACACGCACACACACACATAGACACACACACATAGACACACACACACACACACACACAGTAAGCTCAGAATACACTATAAACCACGGGTCTCCAACAAGTAGCCCGTTTCTGAGTGGCTCACTAAAGGTTCAAAGAATATGTATATAAATTTGATAACACAAAAGTCTGTATTTTTTGTATGCTTTTTTTTTTAATCCGATAAAAAGCATTGCACACAGAAACCTTGCACACTGAGTCTGATGCATTTATTATTCTATTCGTTGCAAGAATTCACAATGCGAGACAAAACTGAATTGATTACATGGTTGCTGTGCAATGGATGCTGCTGGTCCCAAACGGGGCTAATGCATGAATGACATTAGCAGGAAGCTAACGTTTAGCTGCTATAGAGCACAATCACTACTGTCTAATCTCTCTTACATTCTTTGTTTTGCAACCATCTCCGATTCCACGCTGTTTCATAATCACCTTCCACATCTCTGTTTTCTTTAATTTCCTTATTGTAAAGTGCTGTAAAGTGCTGGAAGACGTTAATCAGTTTATCAGATGACATTTTGGATGATGACATTTTCACGGCCGTTGGCTCTGAGTGGTCAAACGACCATTTTTTGCCTTTTGACGGATGCAAAAAAACGCAGAAAATCAACTGAAGAAAGTTTCAGAGCCGGTGTGTAAACGTGATCAACACAACGGGAGGTTTTTTGTATTTAACAGTGAGCAACCAGAAGTGCTTTTATTGCCTAAACATAACTATAAAAAGTTTGACAATGCTGTAGTCATTACGAGCTGATGTTATATTGCAAGATTGGATATTTTGGCGGGAAATGCGTTGTCGGATCACTAGCATTTTACTGATACTTTCAGTATCAAATTTACGTTTATTTACAGGAAACATAATTTTCATGCCTTCAAAAAATATTTGTTTTGTGCATAAATGTAATTTATAGGAGTGGAACTTCACACAAATACCCTGAACACCTGATCTATCGACCACTGTGGCAGAGGAAACTGCTTCTGCAACTGAATTATTATTATCATTATTATTTTGGGGCATTTTATGTTCATCAGATGAACTGCAGCTGGGCTCATTTACATGTATAGTGTCCGAAAAATTTCTGAAAAACGGCGGAAGAAAGGCATAAGAAATGTCCGAAAAATGACCGAAAAATGTCAGAAAAACTTGTGAAAAATGTCTAAAAAATAAGTCCGTAAAATGTCGGAAAAAGAGTCAGAAAAATGTCTGAATTATGTCAGATAAAAAGTCCAAAAAAGTCCCAAAAAATGACGGAAAAAAAGGTGTAAAAAAGGCAGAAGAAAAGTACTGGCTAATAGCCATTTACTCATTTGTTTTTCAGATGAAAGAGGTCTTCACGCTACTTTCAAGTTTGGTTACATACAGATGGATAGATGGATAGATGGATAGATGGATAGATGGATAGATGGATAGATGGATAGACAGAAGTATGTGATGTAATTACAACCTCTGTCTGCTCTGACACCACCAACACGCGTTCACCAAATAACAGCTTCAGCTTATCTCCACAAACAAACACTAAAGTCAGTGACTTGACATTACCTCACCACAACTGAGGTCATGTTTACTCATTCCATCACAATACTGAGCTCTGAGAGCCAGAGCTGGTGAATCAGTAAGCTCACACCCCCCCCATGCCGCCCTGCAGCATGCTGACTCAGCTCAACTAGACTGTTCCCATTACAATGAGAGGGACTATGAAAAGGCCCATGCAGTATAAATTAATACAAAAGAGGTTGACTTTTTGTGTTCTCGTGACCTTTCAGAGTTGTTATTAATCATTATTTTACAATATTTACTATGTGCACACGTTGGTGTGTTGCCAGGCTTGGCAGAGATGCACCAATATACACCGATGGATAAAATAATGATACCAATACATGGGTGTCATTGCCCGTTCTTTGCCTTTTTCCTGTACTGTACTGTACATGCACACACAGCTCTGCAGGCTCTGCAGGTGGAGAGTAATCTCCGTGTTGTCCATTTGCTTTTGAACAGGACATAGGTGGAGTCTCCCCGTGTTTGCTCTGCCACAATAAACCTCCTGCACACTCTCAGTGTCCTGACAACAGGCAGGTATTACTACCACCACGGAGAAACCTTCCATTTCCCATTACAATCTGTGGTCAAACATTAATGGACAGACGGGAGGAACCACAGGCAGACGGGCCGGTGGTCAACAGATAGTATGGCTAAAAGAAATCACCAAACAGTACACACCTATTGTTTTATAAAAGGACATGTGAGTTCAGACAACAGTAAATGATCCAACTATTCCAGCCTTTACAAATCAGTATAGTAAGTATTTAAAGGTCCCATATCATGCTCATTTTTGGGTTCTTACTAGAACATGCTTACATACTTTAATGTTTGAAAAAAACGTTATTTTCCTCATACTGTCTGCCTGAATATACCTGTATTCACCCTCCGTCTGAAACGCTCCGTTTTAGTGCATTTCAATGGAATTGCAACAGAATTGCGTTGCTAGGCAACAGCTTGGGTCCATGTGTACTTCCTGTCAGCTGATGTTATTTACATATTGTAGATTTGTGACATCACAAATGGACAGAAATCCTGACGGCTTGTTTCAAAAGCTCAGTTTCTGAATACGGGCTGTGTGTATTTCTCTGTGGATTAAGCGCTTCGATACTTTCACAGTATTTATATAGAACTTAAACCTGCTTTATAATATAAAAGCCATGAAAATGTCACTTTTTACAATATGGGACCTTTAAAATATATTTTTTGAATGTAAAAATGTAATTTTTACTAAAAAAGTGCCACCTCATGTTTCAAGAATGGAAAGCAAAACGCTGCAGGTTAAAACCGCATTGTTTTACTAATTGACAGCCTCTTACAATCTCAGCCCGTCAGTGGCAAAAACAAGCAGTTTTAGTGGACGTAAACTGACGGTGCCAGGTTGCCCCAAACAATTACTGTGCATTACAGCCTGTTAGGCGGCTGGCGGCTGCAGTGTTCTCCCTCAATACTGGACCAGTTTCAGAAATTGACGTCCCCACTAGTCACTTAGACACAAAAACATGGGAAAATAGGTTGAAAAATACCAACGTCACCCTTTAATGCTAGCAAGAAGTCATTGTTTGAACTGTGCCAAGCATTTCCCAGTTTCATTTCACCACTCAGCTCCAAGAAGATTCCCCTCATAAACTCATCACCCACCACATTAAACTTACAAATCAACTCTGTGTTTTGAACATTTACTACACCGACACCGGAGAGACGACAAAACAAACTCTTTATAACATGTTCAAATTGGAAAATTGGCAACAATCTTCTGAGGTTGCTCCTTGATTTATGTCTGTCAGTGCACATATTATTTCCTCGTATAACTAAACAACACCAGGCATAAAGTTATTATATGCTAACTGCCAACGTCGTGCATAAACATCAGTATATGGTTTATGGTATATAGTGTGGAAAAGAAGCAGTGCAAAACCAGGACGTAGAACATCAGTTGTTCAGCTCCAAGTACTCCAAGTTCATATCTTTTTCTTTCTTAATATTCACTCTATAAATGTGCAGAAGATGGTACAAAGTTCATTTATTCATCCATAAAATCATG
Source organism: Sebastiscus albofasciatus (assembly GCA_916701655.1). Classification (NCBI taxonomy): domain Eukaryota; kingdom Metazoa; phylum Chordata; class Actinopteri; order Perciformes; family Sebastidae; genus Sebastiscus; species Sebastiscus albofasciatus. The sequence continues at coordinate 44,542 of CAKAOI010044890.1, read as the reverse complement.
GATATCGCAGCGCTCCCTTTCTCATTAACCAACGCCGATTACAAAACACAAGATATATAAAACACCCAGAAAAGACGAAGCCGACTGATGTGTGACTTTAACTGGACGGTGTCGTGCTTTAAGAGTGATGATTAGCCAAAACTACGAGTGCTTCTGCTGATCTGGCTGATTTCAGGAGGAACGCTGACACGAGAGGAAAAGTAAAGACAGACACATCAGGACATACGATCAGCCAGACTGAAGGAAACACACCTGAGCACACAGGTGTCTTTCCTTCAGTCTGGCTGATCGTATGTTTGATATTTGCAGACTGGTTGTGGCGTATCATTGATTATTTGTACATACTGATAACGAGGCCTGCTCGTTTGTTCTTCCCACTATAAAACTCATTCATTCACTGGGTGAAGGCTGAGGAGGTCTGAGGGTGGGAGAAGGATTTATGTTCAATAGCTGCAGACATTGGTCACCTCATATGTATAAAGTGCAATGAAGAAAAGACCTACACTAGTGGTTTTGCATGTTTCAGGCCACAAACCAACCATAAACCAAAGAAACCTTTTTGCAAACTACGCTTACTGTGTGTTGGAAATGTGGATGTATTTTACGGTTTCAGGCAGCCATTGTTTTCCATTCATTTCTGCACAATATGAAAATTAAGTTGTTGACTTATTATTAGATAATTCAATGCAGACGTTTCAAATCCAGGCCGATGCCAATCAGACTGCAACTAATGGTGATTTTCATTAGCGTTTTGTTACTTTTATGATTTCTGAATTAATTTAATAATTTATAATAATATATTATAAAAATTTAAGTCAATGTCCAAAAAAATTATTAAAAAAATAGTAAAAAAAAATGCACTTCACGATTGATATTGACATTTTCATTCAGCTTGTTTTGTCCGACCCCCAGTCAGAAACCCAAATAAGTAAATTTACTATAATAGAAGACTAAGAAAGCCACATTTTAGAAGGTGGAACCAGTCATTTTGGGGCATTTTTGCTCAAATAAATTATTTTAAGGGATTAATTGATTATCAAAACTGTTGCCCACATTGAAAAATCGATTAATCAACTAATAATAATATTAATAATAATAATAATAATAATAATAATAATAATACATTTTATTTATATAGCGCTTTTCAAGAAACTCAAAGATACTCATCTCAGCTTTAAATGCAAGGAAATAACAAAATAAAAATATTAATATTAATAAATTCTGTCATTTATGACACTGGAACCTTTTAATAATAAATAATAATAATAATAATAAATTAATTGAAATCGTTGCAGATTAAATTACTGTCGAATGACTAATTTTAAATAAACTCTGAATGCCGGCACCAATAATGTAACTTTGATGGAAATTAATGCAGAATTTATGGATTATGCAACTCCAGTTTCAACATATCATATAGATATGAATGGAGATCAATGGCTGCCTGGAATTGTAGTAAAAACATATCAAATGGATAAAATATTAATTTATGACATAGGAACATTTTAATAAAAAAATAAAAAATAAGTAATTGAAATCATTGCAGATTAAATTTCTGTCAAACAACTAATTTTAACTAAACTCGACTAATTTTAACTAAATATCATAATAGAAATGAATGGAAATCAATGGCTGCCATTGGTGATAAAATCATTAAAAATTGAAACTGTTGAAAAATGGTGAAAATATGAGTTATAAACACATGATATGTAGTTAAGGGGCTAAAACTAGGCTAATAAAAACACACTAATATGGTCCTTTAATGTCATTATTCCAGCAAATACAGCCTCCGACTTTTTATAAGTAAACCAAGTTTCTCTGGGTGTCAACATGGGAGTCAGACAGATACATCCAGAGTCATTTCATGGAGTTTTATCAGCAAGTTGACTTGAATTAATATAGTAAAACATTAATATTACTCACTAAAAACACAGCCAGCCTCCTATTACAGATAGAGGATGTCACTATTTACATGCCAAAGTAAATAAGCTACTGTAGATGCAGCTGTAATGAAATACTTTGCAGGATTTATGACTGTTTCCCTGCAGAGGGAAACACAACCTGAAGTCAGGAAACTTGCAGGAAACAAACACTCTTCTCACAACACAACCTCAACAACCGACAACAAACCAAACCAGCAGATTGATCCTGACTTTAACATGTTAAACTGTTATTAACAGCAGCAGATAGAAGAGTAATAAACTGCTTTACCCGCTCCTCGAGGTCACCTGTGGCGGAAGAAGCCATGTTGAAGGTTCACAGGTAAGTCTGGATCAGTTGAGTTGAGGAGGAAACAACCAGATCCTCAAACCGACTGAAGAATCACATTAAACTCATAAAGAGGAGGGGACATCTGAGGTTCAGCTTCTTCTCTCTCTGACTGACTGAAGGAGACTCAGGTGATCCAGGTGAGAGAGTCGGTGTGTCCCGGTGCGTAAAGCTCCAGGTGAAGCGGATCAGACTCCAGCTGCAGTCCGGAGAGAGACTCTGAGATCAGGCTGAGAAACTCAACACAAGGTGGCAGCATGGAGCTTCCAGTGAACAGCCTACTACAGTTTACTGTAGAGTGGTGGGATGTAACCAAGTATATTTACTCAAGTACACTACTTTAGTACAAGTTTGAGGTAGGGGAGAGTGGGGTAAGTTGACCCGCCCCCTGTATCTAGGCAACTGTGATTATGTTTTGTCATGTGACCATAAATTCAGGAAGTACCCGCTCATTCTGTGATGAACAAACTACAGAACATTTATTTAATGATTGTATTTTTGCTGATGCTTTCTGGGATGATTTGCATTATTGGTTGTCCACTAAATTTGTATTTTCTTCTAATCTAACAGAAGAAAATGTTATATTAGATCCCGTACATGACCTGGCAATCAAATCCATAATCATTCTTGGAAAGTTTTTTATACATAAAAATAGATTCCTGAAATCAAGACCCAATTTCTCTGTTTTTCATGAAGAGCTGTGTCTTTACTTTTCATCTCTGAAACATATGAAGAAAAATGAAGCTATGAAGCTTTCAATGTTAGTTGAGGACCTTAACCTTATAAAGAACCCCTGTAGCACTATTAGCACTATTCCCACATTCACTTACTTTTGTTTTTGTTTGTTTTGTTTTTCTTTTTTCTCTCTTCATCCACACTCTTATGCACTGTACGCCAATTTCCAGGCTTGTCTGTTCCCTTGTAGTTGTGGACTGTTCTGTATGATGCCATATCTCTCTCATCTGCAACCGCTTATCCCGTTAGGGGTCGCGGGGGGGGCTGGAGCCGATCCCAGCCGACATAGCCATATTGTAATGTAAAATTTACCAATAAAAAAAACAAAAAACAAAAAAAACAGTGAGCTTTTCTATTGCCTCTGCAGCTCTCAACATGGCAACGGTCAGCTGGCAACTCTCTACTAAGGGTTCTTACCAATAATGTTAACTGTGAAAACTACTGTAACAGTGCTGACAGAGCTAACACTGCTAACCTGAGGGGGAACCGGAGGTTGGGACGTCCGCGACGACACTGTCGGTCAGAACGCCGTTATCAACTCTAACCACCATGAGAGCAGTGTACAGCGACGGTTATGAGCTATCCCAAAGAACATACACTCACCGGCCACTTTATTAGGTACAAGATGTACCTAATAAAGTGGCCACAATCTGTAGTAAATGACTAGCCCATGCTCCTCTTCCCCATCATTTAGGAGGCTCACCAATGCAGTATAATCTATGTACTTAATAAAGTACAAGATGTACCTAATAAAGTGGCCGGTGCTAGTACTGGGTGGTCTTCTGCTGCTGTAGCCCATCTGCTTCAAGGTTGGACGTGTTGTGCGTTCAGAGATGGTATTCTGCATACCTTGGTTGTAATGAGTTGTTATTTGAGTTACTGTTGCCTTTCTATCATCTCCAACCACTCTGCCCATTCTCCTCTGACCTCTGACATCAACAAGGCATTTCCGTCCACACAACTGCCGCTCACTGGATATGTTCTCTTGTTGGGGCCGTTCTCTGTAAACCCTAGAGATGGTTGTGGTGAAAATCCCAGTAGATCAGCAGTTTAATACTCAGACCAGCCCGTCTGGCACCAACAACCATGCCACGTTCAAAGTCACTTCAATCCCCTTTCTTCCCCATTCTGATGCTCGGTTTGAACTTCAGCAAGTCGTCTTCACCACGTCTAGATGCCTAAATGCATTGAGTTACTGCCATGTGATTGGCTGATTAGCTGTTTGTGTTAACAAGCAATTGAACAGGTGTGCCTAATAAAGTGGCCGGTGAGTGTATATCACCAAGAAGTGAAGGTCAATTTTTTGTTCCATTGCTACGTCAGCGCCCAGCAGCAGAGCTACGCTTCCGCCATTTTGAACTGAAAGCGACTACAATAGTAAAACAAAATTATTTCTATTTTATTGTCATAATCTACCAAAATGGCCTGTGTTGAACAATAAAATATTATAAATATAATACATGTTTTCAGTCCGAAATGGCGGCAGCAGTTGTTGTCCAAAAAACACCAGAGATTTATCTCTTTGCTTCCTTCCTCTTTGGCTAGCCTGGAGCTAGCCATTGGAAGTCAGCCCGGATATGTCAACAAAGCACATAGAAACTGCTCAGATCACAACACCACACAGATGGAGAGAGACTTCATTCTCTGCTCAGGTAGACATTACTCCTCGTTATCTTTACATAGCTAATAGTTGTTGTTGCTATATTAATTGACACCATATAGAGAATCTTAACAGCTATTGTTACTTTCCTTTTACACTTAAAACATATGATCAATTTATGGTATAGATTTATAGTAAGATTAGAGGATTGCAGCTTTCTAAAATCAATGGACATTTACTTTGTTTTAGAGGTATTTAGGAGATGGTCTGACTTCTCACACCAGGTAGTCAAGGACTGGCCCATGCTCCTCTTCTCCGTCATTTAGGAGGCTCACCCATGCAGTATAATCTGTGTACCTTTCCCCATTAGGGAAAGTGCTAATGCAGGAGTTGGTGTATAAGATAAACAATAAAGATGCACCGTCAGTATCAGCTGCTGTAATGTTTGTGTTGTAACACATGAGGGCAGTGTGGACAAACAAAAAACAGACATGTTTTTGCTTTAGTTAAACTTTATGGACTCGATTCAGACCAACTATAATGCATCCACAGATGTTCACCTCTAAGTAAAGGCCTGTTTGACCAGGTCTGTCAGGAGCAGAGATACTGTATATGCACTGGTATATAACATGAATGGAAAGTGATCACACGGTGTCATTTTAATGTGGACATTGTGTAAATATGTTGTGAAAGCACCAGTAGTCAGCTCTACAATATCATCTCAATATTGATTGAGGTATTTGATAAATATGTGATTTTCTGCATATGGCTTAGCCCAGGGGTCGGCAACCTGCAACCTTTACCATCAAAAGAGACATTTTAGGCTCAAATAAAAATCTGTCTGGAGCCGCAAAACATTTGAGCATTGTGATGAAGGTAACAGTTTATAGTCTAAGTATATAGTATATAAGTCTAATGCAGTGAGGGCCAAAGAGACAATGTACTACGGAGTATTAGGGCCACATTGAGGGGAATAAAAAATCGGAGATTTCCAGAATAAAGTCATAACATTACGAGAAAAAAAGAAAATGACACGTAAAATTACTACTCTATAATATGACTTTATTCTGACTTTTTTTCTCGTAAACCTTTAACTTTATTCTCATAATATTATGACTTTACTCCGAAATCTCCGATTTATTTTTTTTCCTGAATGTGGCCCTAATACTCCGTTGTACCGTCGTACCATAGACCTACAACAATGATAAATAAAAATGAAAATGTAAACAAAAAAAAGATTAATTTCCATTTTTATAAATCCACAGGGAGCCACTGGAGAGGAGTTAAAGAGCCGCATGTGGCTCTGGAGCTGCAGGTTGCTGACCCTTGGCTTAGCCCTAAGTGGAGCATTTGAAGTACATTAACACATGCACAAAGTGAATTGAAGAAGCAGAACTGATGCATCCAACCGCGGTCAGAGAGCTTCCAGCCAACGAGTGGGACTGCGAGATGATGATTCACTCAGGTTGCAGCCAGCGAGTCGGTCCAGCTAACCCCCCCAGGCTGCACGGCTACATTTGTTCTGCACCAAGATGAGTTTAACAGGATCTCATTGTCTCAGGTGACTCGGAGGCCTCTGATGAAGCCAAAACACAGCACAGCTCTAGTGTGTTGTTGTTGTGGAGGTTTAGAAAAGCTGCTGCACAAGAGGTGAATTGTTTTAATCAAAGACAAAAACAAAGATGGTTTAGTTTCATTCCATTTATTGGAGGTGAGCGTACAGTTTGTCGATCTGCGGCTGGAAGAGAGTTTTCAGCTCGGCCCTCTTGGCCTTCAGAGTCGGAGTTAACAGGCCGTTCTCGATGGTGAACTGCTCCGGGTGGAGGTACACGTCTTTCACCTGCATCAGGGAGGAAGAGGCAGATGGTTAAATTTGGATTGGGGCTGTCAAAGTTAACACAATTATAACGTGTTAATGCACTTTCAAACTAGAAAACCTAATGAATCCATCGGTACCAATCATGTCATACTAGCTTGTCAACAAGGATGTTAAATAACACTCCAAACTTACACTAAATTGTGGCGAGGAAAAACTGGAATGCCCATGACCTCTGACCTCCAGATATGTGAATGTAAATGGGTTCTATAGGTACCCACGAGTCTCCCCTTTACAGACATGCCCACTTTATGATAATCACATGCAGTTTGGGGCAAGTCATAGTCAAGTCAGCTCACTGACACACTGACAGCTGTTGTTGCCTGTTGGGCTGCAGTTTGTCATGTTGTGATTTGAGCATATTGTTTTATGCTAAATGCAGTACCTGTGAGGGTTTCTGGACAACATCTGACATTGTTTTGTGTTGTTAATTGATTTCCAATAATAAATATATACATATGTTTGCATAAAGCAGCATATTTGTCCACTCCCATGTTGATAAGAGTATTAAATACTTGACAAATCTCCCTTTAAGGTACATTTTGAACAGATAAAAAATGTGATTAATCACGATTAACTGTGGGAAATCATGCGGTTAAATATTTTAATCAGCCCTAGTTTAGATACAATATCCTGCATAAGAAACTTGACTTTGTTTAGAAGTTGTTGCACTCAGTTTAAACTCAGTCTCCTGGGGCAGTCTGTGTAAAGAGGACAGATTTGGGGGATTTCTGGTCTGTGAGTCGAGTGTCTGACATCTGCATGGTCTTGATGTCACATCAGGACATTTCTTTGAACAAAAAAATGCTCATTTTAAACCACTAGAGGGTGAACGGAGCCAGGTTCACTGAAATGTGAAGCACCAGAACAGAAGATGTTGATAACCTCCCAAAGTTTCCTTTTTTAGATGTGAAGAAATGGTGACTATTTGTCAGAATCAGTTTTAGGGGATTCTGATGCATGCACAACTCTACACTAAATATGAATTTGTCTGATTTGATGAATCTCTTAAAATTGGAATAATGACCGCATGTTTCCCCGACAACAGCAGACCTTGCATACTGTACATACCTGCTCAAAGGACTTGAGTCCTGCTTCTTTGCCCAGTTTGGTCATGTCTGAAAGAATAGCTTTCTTAATTTCCTGTAAACAAACAAACAAAAAAAAAAAAAGGTATGTAATCATGGTTAGAAATATTCCAATAAAAAGAAATATATATAAAAGCACTGCTTTGATTCTAATATTCAATTTGATTGATGCGTTTTACAGCAAGCAAGACTAGTGTTAACGATCATGTTTACTGGAGATATTATTTGCTGAAGTTTGAGTAGAAAAGTAAGCTTGATAGGTGTAAAGTAACTAAATACATTTACTCTACTTAAGTACAATTTTGAGGCAAAGTACGTCACTTGAGTATTTCTATTTTATGCTACTATACTTCTACTCCACTACATCTCAGAGGCAAATATTGCACTTTTTACACAGTTACTTTGCAGATTTAGATTAATACAAAATATAATCAACAAATAAAATAAAATTTATTATTTAAGGTTAATATAAAACTTTATTGATCGTGCAGCAGGTAAAGTAGTTCAAATTAGCTCCACCTTTGTCATCTGCAACATTAAAGTGATGAACACATTAATGCATCAATAATTATAATCCAATCATATGATTAATAATTCTGAAATGGGCCATTCTGCATAATTAGTAGTTGTACTTTTACTTTTTGTACTTAAATAAAAGTACAGTATTGGCATCAAATATGCAATAAATATACAGTATAAGTAACATGTTTAATGCAGCAGTGTTTCTATTATGTCTACACTTTAGTCCTGCTACTTTTAGTTAAGTAAAGATCTCAGAACTTCTTCCACCGCTGCCAATTGAACTGTATTATAGTGACTCCAGATTATCTGTTTGTTTTCTGCAACATGAGAGGATAAAGGCCGTCCTGCACATGGTTAGGGTTAGGGTCAGGGTTAGGTGTGAGAGGCAACCAGACGGAAACATTACTGTGTTTTTGCAGAGTTCTTCGACGGAGCCTTGGCACCCAAGATTTTTTGCAAAACCCGGCAGGACTTCGGGGTCAGGGACCACGATGGCGATCAGGCAGGACTACAGACACAGAAGAAGAAATGAGGTCAGAGGGAGTGAGAGAGGATGTACCGACTGTATATGTACTGACTGAAGATGCTGGTTTTACCTGTAGACTGTCTCCATGCACAAACACTTGAGCAACAGGTCCACTGCGTACGTACACATTCTCAATCTTCTCCGGGGCGATGTACTCGCCCTGAGCCAGTTTAAAGATGTTCTTCTTCCTGTCGACAATCTTCAGAACTCCACTCTGTTCACAAAACAGTCAGATAGGAGACGTCACTTTGTTTAATTCCACCTTTAATCTCTTTCTGCAAACTTAATCTACAATCTGCCAATAAGACTCGAGGGCTCCATCCACAAACATCTGGTTCACAAGAGCCCGTGGTTGTACTCGTTCAGTCGGTGCCGGTAAACATTGAACCGAACTCATTTACATGTAGTGGAGACAGTGAAATTACTCTGGCATCTTCCTGTTATCTGCATTCTGGTTCTTACCGGGAGCCATTTTCCGATGTCTCCGGTGTGGAGCCAACCGTCATCATCCAAGGCCTCTGCAGTCTTCTCCGGGTCCTTCAAGTAACCCTTGAACACATTTCTACCTTTGATACAGACCTGGAAGACATCACCAAGACACAACCATTAAATGCATTTGATTTAAAACCTTCTAAACACTGCATATTCATAAAGCTTTTGAAAGTGGACAAGTACAATCTACAAATCTCTGACTCTTCCTTAACAATACTGGGAAACTAAACAGTGATATCTTTAGTCTTTAATTTAAATGGCATTGCAAAGTTTGCAAGTTTGATGCGTAATGAATGGCTTTGCTCTTCACAGAATGCAGCAATATGAAATAATGTTAAAATAATCAGAGATTATAGAAAAAAAGACGCTGCTTACACGTTCAGAACTTGCCTGAGAATCATCACGTTTTTAAGTTTTCTTCAGTATTAAAGTAATCCAGTGATGTTATCTGTGCATTAACGACTACATAGCAAACAGAAACTACTAACAGTTAATTCGGCGTACATTTAATGCTGCCATTTTGCTAAAATGTTTATAAATATAGGCTAAAAAAAGTTGTAGCCTGCAGCGTAACTCACTGAATCCACGGCAACATTATACTTATATTATACCAAATTATGGGAACCATAGTTATACAAAGTTAGAGGTTGATTATCACCAAATAAAAGTACAAAAATATAAGTAAATATAGAGACAAAATCAATTTACGTTAATTTCAAACAGCAAATCGCTGCAATAAACCATAAAAATCTCCCACGATTCCTGCTCTAGTTACCTCAAACAGATCAACATAACATCGATAGTGATGAACCATGTTTTGCTGATATTTATATGATTTACTGGAGATGTGACTCGTCCATCTGAATCTGATCCTGGCGCTTTAATCAACTTTACTCTGGTCAGGCATGTAGTTGTTCAATGTTCTTATCCCTCCACATCACCTGTTCAGTCTTCATCATCTTACCTCTCCTTCGCCGTTTGAAGCGAAGTAGTTCATCTCTTCAACATCCACCAACTTCACAACATTACAAGGCAGCGGCGCCCCGACGTGACCTGATGATAAAAGATCATTTCAAAAGGGAAATTAATCTCAACTTTAAATACTAAGACAACTCATTTTTAAAGTAATGAAGCTAAAGTGATTTATAGACAGTGGAGGAGGAGGAAGTATTCAGATCCTTTACTTAAGTACCACTCTGTAAAACACTCCATTACAGGTGCTGGTTAATTCTATTTATTGTGTTTTATGTCAAATATGTATTAAAGAAATAGTGATAAATGTCCATCACAATAAACCCAGAGCTCAAAGCGACATTTTTAGATGTCTTGTTTTGTCCGACCAACAGTCCAAACCTAAAAGTATTCAGTTTACTCTAATTTAAGACAATAAAAAACCAGCAAATCGTCACATCTGAGAAGCTGAAACCATGAAATGTTGCATGAAAAACGACTTCAATCAGTTATCAAAACATAATTATCAACTAATCAATTATCAAATAATCACACAAGATCAAATTTTATACACTATTGGTTATGTAAAATCTTATTTTGTAAAGATAGCTTTAAGATACTGTAAATGTAGTGGAGTAGAAGTATAAAGTAGCATACAATTTGAGGTAACAGCCCATTCCGCCACTGTTTATAGGGCAGGTATATTAAAGTAGTAAATGTGGGACAGGTGAGGTGGAACTACACACCTGAGGTGGCGTCTCCTGGCGTGGTGAAGGTGCAGCCGGCGGTGCACTCCGTCTGACCGTACGCCTCAAAGATCTACGAGAACCAATCACATCAGAGTAAGAGCAGCGTTACCATGACAACACGACGCCAAATTAGATCCCAGAAAATATTACATTTAGAGAACTGAATTTAGCTTTTAGGAGGTTATTCTAATTAAATTTGACAACTTTGAAAATATTTCCTGAAACGTTAAGATCAGATTTAAAAAAAAAAAAAAAAAAAAAAAAAAAAAAAAAATCAGGACAGAAATAATTAGAATACATAAATAAATAAGGAGACATATAAAACTAGAATAAAAATAGAAACTATACTGTACACGAGCAATTAAAGTCAAAATTACAAGAAAAAGGTGACGGTGGTGAGAGGTGATTAATAGCAGCAAAGTCAGCAAGGTATAGTGTATGTAAACAGCGTACACCAGACTAGTATATAATATGGTCAAAGAGGTGTTTGTCTGCTTTAAAGGGTAACTTCTGTTTTTTTCAACCTGGAACATATTATCCCATGTCTCTTTGTCTAAATGGGGGCAACAACTTTTTGAAATTGGTCCAGTATTGAAGGAGAGGGGTTTTATGTCTCTGTAGGGTCCTCTCCATAATGTTGTCAGACACTTATAACACAATGTGAGCCTCTCAGGGGTAAAAACAATCACTTTTAGTGGACAGAAACTGACGGAACCAGGTTGCCCCAAATGGTTACATTACTTTACATTACCGCTTGTTTAGCGGCTAAAGTCTGCAGCGTTCTCTCTCTCAATACTGGACCAGTTTCAGAAATTGTTGACCCCATTAGTCACTTAGACACAAAAACATCTGAAAATAGGGTTACATAATATTATATAATAAATAATATATAAAATCAGCCCTACAGATGTGATTGAAGGTTCAGTAAACATGACCTTCTAATAACACATTTCCATGTGAACACATTAACCTGGATGAGTGTTTGTTACCTGGCAGCCCAGAGAAGCTCTGAGGAAGTTGAGCACGGAGGGAGAGATGGGAGCTGCTCCCGTCACCATGACCCGAACCCGTCCTCCCAGAGACTCCTACAGTCAGGATTATAAAACACCTTTTACATTCATTCAGTGACTTGCTGTGTTTTATGTAATAATATAATTTGCTGTTTGTATTCTGTACCTGCACTTTGTGGAAGATGAGTTTGTCCCACAGGCTGTTGTTCCTGATGATGCCCTCCTTCACTTCAGCAAACTTCCTCTCAACGGCAAAGTTCAGCAGCCACTTCTTGAAAGGAGATTTGGCTCCGCTCTGAACCTGCAGACGGGAGGTTTCATTACAGCGTTTTAAATAATACTCTCACGTTTATGCTGATGTTTTATTTACCATACGTCTATGAGGTGTTGAATAAGAAACGTGAAGTGTTTGGTTGATGTTTAGAGCAGAATGAGAGGAAAGAGATGGCTGTTGTGTCCCCTGTGGTGGAGGAAGTATTCAGACCCTTTACTTCAGTAAAAGTACTATTACCACACTGTCAAAATACTCTGCGTCCTGCATTGAAAATGTTACTTAAGTAAAAGTATGCATCAGGGAAATATGCTTTAAATATTAAAAGTATAAAAATGTCCCCTGTGACTGTTCTACTATTATATATTATATCATTACATTATTATTGCTCGTGCATTAATGTAAAAGCAGGATTTCACTGCTGTAGTTGGTTCAGGTGGAGCTCATTTGATTATTTTAATTATGGATTAATCTGCTGATTATTTTCTCCATTAAATCGTTTGGTTTTTATTATATAAAATAATTTAAATTATTAAAAAGGAAAAGCAGCCAAGTCTCACCTTTGCATACTGTACATTTCAAGAAATATTCTTATTTAATTCATATTTATACTATAATTGCATTTATTGCAATACACTTAATAGATCTCCCTTCTCAGCATTTTGTATTTATGTATTTGCACTGAGGTTATGTGTTATATATTTGATTTCTTTAATGCACATATTTCTCATATTCTCATTTCTTAAAACTATTTTTATTTACTTATACTTCTCTACATATATTGTGTTATATATTGTTGCATTATGTACATAATTTACATATTACATACTGCTTTATTTCTATTTTATTACATTTCTTTATGTTTATACTGTATAAGAGCAACTGTAATGTCCAAAAGGAGCAATAATAAAGTATTTCTGATTCTGTGAAGCTGGAATCATTAAATGTTTTTACACGAAAAATGACTAAAACAATCAAAATAAATGCTAATTAATTTTCTGTCAATCGACTAATCAATGAATCACTTCAGCTGTACTTGTATATACATACACTGTATAAACTGTTGGGTAGTTTAATTTATAATAATTTATTATTATTATTATATTTGATGAGCTCTTCTATGAGCTGTATGTTTTGTGTGCAAAAATCTTAATTGTAAAGAAACTAAAGCTGTAAAATAAATGAACTGGCATGAAAAGAAAACACTCAAATACCTCCATTTGTTCTTAAATACAGTACTTAGTTACATTCCACCACTGTGTGCAAACCACTGACTTTGTCGTAGACGCGGTTGAGAAGTCGAGGTACGACAGGGAAGATGGTCGGCTGCAGCGCTTTCATGTCGTCTGGCAGCAGTCTGATGTCTCCCTGGAAGAATCCCACCTTCGCTCCAGCTCCGTACATCACCGTCTACAAGACACACACACATAAAGAGTCATCAAGTCATCCTCTGAAGTCTCATTTATAAATACAAGGACTGTAAACATGCTCTTATGATCAGAGTCTCACCTGAACGACTCTCTCGAACATGTGAGCTAAAGGCAGGAATGAAATGCTGACATCCTGGGGACTTGGGATAACCGCTACCTGTGGGACGCACAGGCTTCGTTAGCAATACGTCTATAACACATACTCTCAAATATTTCACTTAAAATGACATGCAATGGTTATTAAACATACATCAAAGCTTTTGATGACACCTGCAGCGTCAGAAACCACGTTCTCATGAGTCAACATCGCTCCTTTAGGGTTCCCTGAGAAAGAGAAGTGAAATATTTAACATTTAAGAACACAGAAGAAATCATTTATAATAACTTAAACAACATGAATGATCAAATGTACATTCAGTTTATCCTGGAGGTCAAGTAATGACTAGTATCACTACTAGCAGCTCTGTGAGGCCGTACTTGCTTTGAGTTAACATGCTGGTGTTTAGCAGGTACAATGTTGAAGATAAGATAAGCCTTTATTGATCCTCCGAGGTGATATTTGGTTGTGGCAGCAGAACAAAAAGGACAGATATAAGTACAGATAAATAGAGAAAGAAAAAAAATGATTAGGAGGTATACAAAAGCAAGACCAGTGTGCATTTTAGGGCAGCATATTGTTGTTCCGCAGCTCAATCCTCTTAATATGACTCATTAAGGAGACCTTTCAAAGGGTTTTATGTTCTCTGCAATGTTTTTTTCCTTAGGTCAAACGTTCAATGTATGTTTCCCTGAGTCAATACGTTGAAATCACCTACAGTTTATAGCCTAATTATGTTATACTACGCCCTCAAATGTACGAACAGACAGTTTTCTTGACTTTAGACATTGATATCTTCACATTGTGCCGTCACACACGTTGGATTCAAACATCATGGAGGCATGTTATTGTTCTTGGTGATCTTCCTCTTCTTTATGATTTATAGAATCAAACCCTGGAGATAAAAAATAAAATGATCACCTGTAGTGCCGCTGGTGAAGCAAACAATACTGAGGTCCTCTGGCTTCGGTGGCTGTTGGAGACATGAAGTCAGCACATCAGAGCAGCTCGTTAAAGCTCATAAAAATACATCACATGAATGTGTCAGAATTAAACTTACAATTGGCTTCTGAAGATTATTTTTCCCCAGAGCCTGGAGAACAAGAAAAAAACATGTTAGTGCTTCTTCTAGCAGTAGTACTTGTCACGTACCGGTATAAACACGAGTAATGTAACCTCCCCATGCATTACCTCCACATCCTGCATCGACACGATGTCCACCCCACACTTGGTTCCCCGCTCGACCATCTCAGAGTCAAAAGCGTCCATGACGACGATGGTTTTGAGGACTGGAGTCTGGCCTTTCTCCCGGGTCTGCAGCAGCGTTTCTGCTTTGCTTTGATTGTCACAAATCACTGTGGAGATCTCCGCTGAAAGAAGAAGAAAACATGAAGATGTATAACCTATACTATCACGATACTTGGGTGCTGATTCGATATTTATTGTGATTCTACAAGTATTGGGATTGGATATTACGATTTCTATTAACTTAACCATGGGGAAAAAGTTGAATCATACACTTCTAGGGACTTCTACTTTGGAAAATATCTAAATTAATACAGTAAAATTTTTTGGATTTTCAGCATGTATGTAGTCAGAGATGTCCTGAAGTCCAATATATCAGTCACTGTCAGGAATAATTTATCATCATTTTTTTTCCAGCAACCCAAAAATCAAAGAATAAAGACATTTCCCTCACAGATTAGTGGTATTTTCCGTTTAAGTTATAAGAGACATATGTTTTATACTTCTGGTGAATATAATCCAATCAATCTTATGTCCATAGATGTATTTTGTATATACAGTTCCCTTTGTTAACACCTTATTTTGAAAACAGAACGTAGTCACATGTGTATATTTCCTCTGCTCCGTTCTCTTTATCCATCCATGGTCAGCTCCATCGGGGCCGTTTGAATGCATTTAACATAAATGTCAGTATATGGGTGCTCTACAGTTGTAGCGTTGGCCCATTTGACCACGGAGATGAGAGCAACGGCCGACTCGACCGCCACGTTATCACAATGCGATAACATTTCCTGTCCGTGACAGAGTTAGCATGCAGCTTTAGCCGTGATGTCTAGCTCTGCTTTTCCTGCAACGTGTGAAACCCAAAGTGTTTCCATACTTTACTGGATGTGTAGTGTTGACCACGCTGGATTTAACATGTGAGGGTGCAGGTCGTATCCACGCAGACCCTCCAACGTTTTCTGCTTTCTGTGGTTTGTTTTGGTTGACGGATACGGAACGGATATGACGTCACGTTACTCAGACTATAACAATAAAAGTGGTAACTTCCTTCTACCTTTGCATAGACTCAAATAAGCAAATATATCGATTCTGACAAAAATCCATTTCAAAATCATAAATAAAACATTTTTTTTCCTCACCCCAAGCTTTTATGAGGCAAGCAAATGCACTAGATTACGTTGAATAGATGAATTGACATTAATGTTGTAGTTTTAATAAGATTCACAGAGTAAAAAACAAGATTTATAAGCAGACCTACTGTAATAATCATGCTCTTTGTCTTGTGCTACATTTTCCAGAAGTGATCACATAATCAAAAGCAAACTGAAGCACAGATTGAAGGATCTGGTGTGGTAAATAAGTGAGAAGAGATTACAGCCCACTGGATCCCTGCGGGGACCGACGAGTTACCGGAGTATGTAATTAGCAGCATTAAGCGTGCGAGAGAAGCTCCAATTACCTCGGTCGATAATGAACACGAGAGCTTCAGGACCCAGGGTGTCGTACAGGGGGACCGCTACCATGGAGTAGGTGTAGCAGGCCAGTTCACTGATAATCCACTGCGACACAGAGAGACAGCTTTTACAGTACGTTCTTCAAAACCAAAAAAAACATCCCGTTATCCCATCAGTAGCGTCCACACTCACCTCGGGTCTGTTCAGAGCAAAGATGCCAATAAAAGTGTCCGAGTTCGGCTTCAATCCCTTATGAAGAAGTCCTGACCCCAGGTGCTCCGCTCTATCAGACACCTGCAGATACAGGAAGAGGAGTAAAGGTCAGCTGGAGTTCACAGTTCATCTTTATATCATGTTTTCATGTTGCTGTTTTACCTGTTTGTACTTCAGCCACTGGTACGGCCGTCCTAGTTTTCTGTAGCCCAGACACGGTCCGTTACCTGCAAATGACACAACATTAAACTACATGTACTGTATTAGAATAGTTTAAATTAATAGTAAAAGTTCCACTGCAATGTTTTATTTAGATGTTTCAGCTGACTGTGATGCCGTTCATTTAAAAAAAGAATAGTTCGATATTTTGGGAAATCCGCCTATTCTCACAAAGGTTTAGAAACCAGTCTCATGTCTGTGTATTCATTATGAGAATATGAAGATACAGCCAGGAGAGTGAGTGAGTTCGTTAAGGTTACATACCATAAAGACTAGAGTGTTCAAGAATTTGAGGGGAAAAATAGCTCACCATTTAAGACGTTATATCTCATTTAATCTGTACAGAAACTGAGATGCTGTGAATTATGAATCACTTTGCTGATTCAAATCATTTCCTTCAGTTCACCTCAATGTTGGGCTTATGCTGTTGGTGTTTTCTCAGCCCATGATTCTTTACATTTTGGCACCATCAAAAGTATGCAGTTTTCACTGGAGGGAATATTTGCTGGACCATTTCTTTCTTTAGAGATTTTCCTCACGGTACAACAGCAAAATAACACCTCAAAAACAAGCAAGTACAACTTGGTAAGTAGTGAGTTTTAGAGGTGCTGGTAGGTGTGTTTGGACCGAGCCAGGCTCGCTGTTTCTACCTGTTTCCAGGCTTTATGCTAAGCTAAGCTAAGCTAAGTGTGTCCTGTAGCTTCATATTTAGCATACAGACATGAGTGATGTTGATCTTCTCATCTAACTCTCTGCAAGAAAGCAAATAAAAGGCATTTCTCAAAATGTCAAACTACTCTATTTTAAAACACCTGTAAACCAATTTCTACTGTATCTAAAGAAGAAAGCATCTCAACTATTTTGTGTCTAGACTCAAGTAGTGTCTTATTCTTGCCACCCGTATAATGCACCATTAAAATCATTTTCTAGCTTGTCACAGACATCATCAGCATCCCAACGACACTTACTGGCAACACAAACCCAACTAAATGGAGGGTGAAGCCTTTATTCTCATATGCTACACATTCCTATCGTTTGTGTGTGTATTTTTCTTGGGATAGTTTGCATGTGATGAAGGAAAAGTTTCATAAATTGCTAGCATACCAGAGAAACACTACCAGGAGGCTGGTTGAGCCATCGATAAGAGGAAGTAAAGAAATCACCTGACACTTTCAGCCCCCTCTGAAACACCTCATACATGGTCGTGGCGTCATCGTAGTAATACGACATCAGGTTGTTGTTTTTCTCAAGCAACGCCGTCTTCCTCGCTCCATCCTGACACACATCAAGCAGAATCAAACTATAATTCAACACTGACTGATAATAAACCTCTAAAAAGGGACAGTTTTGGTGTTTTTTATTTACCTTGATGCCTAGCGTTTGTTTGTTGAGGTCGACGGGGCTGCGGAGCGGACTGGGCCGGGTGTTGAGGTACAGCAAGGTGGCGGCTGCCAGAGCAAACAGGGAGATGATGGCCGGGAGAGGAAGAGGAGAGAACAGCATCTGGAACAGGAACTCCATGGTGCAAAGGCTGCTGGGACGAAGAGGAAATGATCTATTAAAACAAGTTCAGTGTCACACTTGAAGCTCCTTCACCTTCACGCTGCTCTTGATATCCTCTCAACTTGAGGTCAAAGTCAACAGGACTTGTGCAACAGTTATTGATAATCACTCAGATAGAGTCCAACCCACGAACGCTCACAATAACAACATTATACAGTCTATACATACAGTGATCGTAGCACAGTATTAGAGTATTTACATACTGTTAAACTGCATGAGATTATGTCTGAAGTTGCAACAAATGCAGCTTTCTTATCTTTTTAATGAGCATAAAATTAAGTTTCCTTGACCTTTGCGACAGATTGGGTCGTGAGTCATACGTGTGAACTCTACTGAGGTCAGGGTTCATTAATTTATGAGAACATAAAGAGTCTGGTTGGGAACAAGCACATTGTATTGTGTAACACCAGTGTGTAACATCAATATGACGAAAAAAAGATAAAATCTCACATTAGATGGACACATTTTGGAATATTTGATTTTTTTTGATTATTTATTTTAATTAATTTAGTTGCTTTGTGTATTTTGTTTCAATTTGTGGAGCCATTTCACTTATTCTCTGATCAATTTGGCTTGTTTTATTAATACTATGTGATTTTGAATTCACTTTTTACATTGGCTTCCTGTATGCTTTACAATTCAGATAAAAATCCTCCTGATCACATCTTTTATTTCTAAACTTATAACCCAATACTCTGCACCAAGAGTACTCAGATCTTCTGACGGTTCAGACTCAAAACAAGGGGGAATATATTCTTCACTTATTTAGCTCAGCTCAGTTTGCACCACATTTTAAATGTTTGTTTTTAAAAAACACGTATATAGAGCTCCGGGGATGACGTATTTTTGAACCAGGAAGTTAGCATCGCCCCGTTTCCCTTGACAAAAAGCCAAAGGGATTGTTCCTTTGGGTTTTGGGTTATTGCAGAAAATAAGCTCTGTGGTAAACAAACGTTTATGATACATACACGTTTTGTTCAGCAAGATAATCTTCACAAATTAACATGACTTTTAAAGCATGAATGCAATCAGCAGAAGTAGAAAGCTAACGTTAGGCTATAAGCGAACTACACCGCGGTTGCATGAGCGGGGGTATACACAACAAGGACGAGTCGGCGTGATGACGTTTAGTAGTCTCATTTAGCCACTTGTTAGCAACCGCCTTTTAAAAAGACACAAAGGCTTCAAATTCACCAGTGGGGGTATTTATTGACGTATTTTATGTCAAAGAACAAATAAAATCTCTTCAGCTTGTGTTAAGCAGAGACCTTATATTTCAGGCATCTAACTAAAAACCCATTGACTATTAATTGACTAAAGTGCTATTTCATTTCAGGGTTTCAGGACTCATTCCTGCAGCTCTCTATAGGCTGGCGTTTCTGTTTGTTATTGCTTTTATTGTTGAGTAACTGCTTACATTTTAAATTATTATTATGTTATATGTTTTCATGCTGTGTCCTATTACGCATTCTTATTAACATCAGAACTGCTGTTTTGAAAAGTGCTATACAAAGTTATTTTACTAATAATATATACATCTATATAGTATTATTGTTGTTTTGTGTGGACCGCAGGAAGACTAGAAACCACTTTGTGGAAGCTAATGAGAGTCAAAATAAAGAATATGCACCTGGTGGCAAAACTTATGACAGCAACAATTAAAATTATTTCATATTATATACAATTTTTGGCCACCGTACACTGATTTAATAAATTCATTATCACCACAGCTCTCCTACCTGCTGTCGATCCTCTCAGGTGTTCCACACTGCTCCCAGTTAACAGGTGTGTGAGGTGATGATCCTCTTCCTCTGCTCTGAAGGGAGACACACCGACTGATGAGAACTTATAAAAGCAGAAGGAACCTTTGAACCTCACCTCCACTGATAAAGAAACACAAGCACAGACGTCTAAACTGCTCCGAGTTGAACGTTGTGACATTTAACGTGTGCATTTTGAAATTTATTATGCTGGCTATTTTAAAACCCGTCAGCTCTGCCAACCGATAAACTTTAATTTCAGTCCAGATAGATAAACTCTTTAACTCTTTATCTGAGGCGATGTCAGAGGAAGGCCAAGATGCTGCAGCTGATGAAAGGTCACCACTCTTATCTCCTGTTTATTCCGTGTTCAAAGTCCTCACATTTCATCAACAAAACGTGAAACTGGACTCTTTTCTCTTTTAAAATAAAGCTGAAAGTTAAATAACCATCAACCTGTGGTGCATTTGTTTCAGACTAATGAATACTATTCAACAGCACCACAACCTGCAGCCTCCAACACCTCTTCATCAAACCGAACATCATAACCGTCATGAAGAAAATAAGTCAGTCTTTACTTTTTGTGAATTTGTCCTAAGTTGCATTAACCCGTTTGTGCCCATGACTGAAAAGCACATGGGACTACTGTTTTTGCAATAAACTCCATCAACTCTAATACTAGATATATGTCTGTATCTCAGAAACTACATGGAGCACAATCAAGTATTTGGCATCTATGAACTCATAACAAGTTGAATATCAAAGATAAGCACACATATGCAGTGTAAAACAATATTTAATATAAAAAACATTGATAAACTCAATGTTAATGTTTTTCTTAATTAAATAAAAAAAAAAATTTTCATGTAAACTACAAATTTGAGCATACTGTTATGCTAAATGCAGTACCTGTGAGGGTTTCTGGACAATATTTGTCATTGTTTTGTGTTGTTAATTGATTTCCAATAATAAATATATACAAACATTTGCATAAAGCAGCACATTTGTCCACTCCCATGTTGAAAAGAGTATTAAATACGTGACAAATCTGCCTTTAAGATACATTTTGAACAGATAAAATGTGCGATTAATTTGCGATTAATTACTTTAATCGATTGACAGCCCTAAAAAAAATACAAAAAGACAAAACTTTAAATATATTTACATTTGTTCATGTTAAAAACATGTCAGCAGATTGTGTCTGCTTCTCACCGAACTGAGAAAGTTAAGATGAAATTGCAGCTCGCATTTGATTAAAGTGATTAAAGTGGGACAATGCAACATTTTCTTGACAGAAGCGACTTTTGAGACACAAAATAATGGTGAATGCTAAAAAAAATCATAAAAGGAACAAACTAACACGGCAATAGTATGGTATGTTTGTGCACAGGTGCATTTTTTCCTGCTTGTGCCTCTTAACTTTTCATTTGCAAGAGGAGGATTTAATCTTTAAAATGCCTGATGATGAATAATTCAGACCGAGAGTTCTCAGATAAGTAATTGTTTTCAATGTGAATGTCAGATACATAAATTACATTTCTCCTCTTCAAAAAACACCATCTAACATGTTTTCTTCTCCTAGTGAGACTGCTCTGATTCTGCTGAACAGTGATCTGGAGATAAAGGTTCATTAGAGAGAGATTATTGAGGTTACCTGGTGGGATTAGCAGAGGTGGTTCTGGGTCCAGGCTGAGCTCGGATCTCCTGGGAGGGAGAAAAAAAAGCAGCTGCAGTCAGCAACACCACTAATGCACCGGCAATCTGCCCAGCTGTGGTCATTAGCACCTTAAACTACACTCAGGTGTGTGTGAACTTCTCCCTGCCACCAAGCAAGGCTCGACCTGCCTCCTCCGGTTTCTGCACATCACACTCCCAGGAGGTCAACCACACTTTGGTTTTCACTTTGCTGTGTTTTTATATGTCTTAATTAAATTAGCTCTCATTCTTTAAATAAAATGGTCTATTTTCTAGGGCTGTAAATTGATTAAAATATTGAATCACACATTTTTGATCTGTTCAAAATGTACCTTAAAGGGAGATTTGTCACGTATTTAATACTCTTATCAGCATGGGAGTGGACAAATATGCTGCTTTATGCAAATGTATGTATATATTTATTATTGTAAATCAATTAACAACACAAAACAATGACAGATATTGTCCAGAAACCCTCACAAGTACTACATTTAGCATAAAAACTATGCTCAAATCATAACAGACAATAACAGCTGTCAGTGTGTCAGTGTGCTGACTTGACTATGACTTGCCCCAAACTGCATGTGATTATCATAAAGTGGGCATGTCTGTAAAGGGGAGACTCGTGGGTACCCATAGAACCCATTTACATTCACATATCTGCAGGTCAGAGGTCAAGGTACCCCTTTGAAAATGGTCATGACAGTTTTTCCTCCACCAAAAGACTTCACAGGCATTAAAATGAATTTGCGTTGACACGTCATCATTGCGTTAACTTTGTCAGTCCTTCTATTTTCCACTCCCCTCATGTGCAAGCAGTTGACATGTGTCCCTGTCAGAGATAGAAAGAGATTATGATGACCTTTGACTCTGGATTTATGAGCGATAACTGAAGGCAGACTCCTTTGGAGTTTACTGATTTATGGTTGATGAAATCTCACCTGAATGTGTCTCAACGATATCAGATGAGAGTTATTTTTGATTTTGTTGAGTAAGAAGGGTGAGCCATTAAACCATAAAGAAATGTGATTTATTGCACTTTTTATTGTAAGCTCTTAATGAAACTAATCTAATCATCGTATACGTTCAGAGCAATGATTTGAAAAGAAGTCCTCCTCGATTGCTTTAAAGGAGCAGTGTGTGGATTTGGCGGCATCTAGTGGTGAGGATGCAATCAACCAAGCATGTGGAAGGACTACGGTGGCCGATGCAAAAACGTGAATGTCCCGATCTAGAGTCCGTGTTTGGTTTGTCCGTTCTGGGCTGCTGTAGAAACATGGCAGCCGGCTCCGTGAAGAGGACCCGCTCCGTATGTAGATATAAACGGCTCATTCTAAGCTAACAAAAACAACAGTAATTCTTATTTTCAGGTGATTATACACTAAAGAAAACATACTTATTAATATTATATTCCATTTCTGCCAGTAGATCGACTACACACTTCCTTTAAAGACGTCTGGTGAATTCAAGAGGCATCATCCCTGCAGTGTGTTCCCAGCGTATGTGTGTCTCTTGATATAAACTAACATTGTAAGTGATCAGTAATGACTATCTTCGCAGTTCAAATTGCAAAAGAACGAAGCGAGATGGACGTTTCAAATGCAGCCACTGTGGAAATATCAATATCAAAATCAAGAAAACTGTCTTGCCCGCAAATTTGAGGTCAACCAGGAAGTTAGCATCGTCCTGGTTGCCTCAATGTTCAAACAAACAAACATTTTATATGTACGTTTTGTTCAGTAAGATAATCTCCACAAATCAACACCACTTTTATGATTTTTGAATTGTGAATGCAATCAGCAGAAGTAAAAAGCCAACGTTAGGCTATAAACAAACTACACCACGGTCGCATGAGCGCGAGTAAACACAATGAGGACGAGTCGGCGTGGTGACGTTTAGTAGTCTCATTTAGCCACTTGTTAGCAACCGCCTTTTTTAAGACACATAAAAGCTTAAAAAGTATTTTATATCATAAAACAAAACGTTAAAATCTCTTCAGCTTGTGTTAACTACAGACCTTATTTCAGGCATCTAACTAAAAACCCATTGACTTCCAGATAAGAATACCAGAAGTGCTAAAATGTGAACTCATTCCTGCAGCCCTCTACTGAGCAGTATAACACTAGCAGGCTATAAGCTGTAGTGATTTCCATATATTGATGCAGGGAAACATAAATAGAGCATTTTACTTCTGGGAAAAACGTTTCTGAGAACCTAAAACCCTTGAAAGGTCTTCTTAATGTGTCCTATTAAAGAGCATTGGGGCCTTCTATGACTTCTAATACACTCTAATGAAGAGAAAAGAAAATGACGGACTTAATGCATCTCTGTACCTCCCACTCCCACCGCATATTTACATATCCTCCTCCCTAAGCATGTGTGTCCAGCATCAGTTGGGTATTTAAACGCTGTTAACATGAAAGCAACTAATAGGATGAGAGTGATGTATTCTCCTGACATGAGGCTCATCTTGGCACTTCACTTCACACTAACGGCCGCCTCCATCGTCGTCAACAATGGCACCGACGGGTCTCACAAGCTGATCGTCGGCTTCCAGGCCCCTTGGAACATGTCCTTCCCGTTCAGCGCCCTGCGGCTGGGCTCAGCCATACAGATCGCCGTGGAGAAGGTCAACACCAACCCCTCCTTCCTGGGCAACTACAGTCTGGACTTTGTGTACACGGATACAGACTGTAATCCCAAAGTTTCCCTGGGAGGATTCATCCAGCAGGTGTGGAAAGAAAATGTGTCTGCACTGTTTGGTCCGGCGTGTCCTGAAGAAGCCGAGGTAGGATTCATGTTACGTGGAAATTGATTATTCATCTTTAGATTTGTCTTTTTGGTGTCACTTTATAGAGCGTAAAACCAGTGGTGGAAAGTACATTTACTCAAATACTGTACTTGAACAATTCACAGGGAAATATTGTATTTTTTACTCCCATACATGTATCTGACAGCTTTAGTTTAATTTAATATCTAATTTTATTTAAATAAAAATAAAAAATAGATGTTATATTTAAGTACTTTTTGTTACTGAACTTATTTCTTACAAACATGCAACCCAAAGTGCTTCACATAGCAAGACAAAAATAACAATAGATATTTTGCAAGACTGAAAATTACAACAATAAAATGTTGAAAATAAACAAAAAGTCAATAAAATAAAATAAAATAAACAACAGGGATACAAATAATATAAAATCCAATGATTAAAACATAATAACTATGCATATGTTACTCCAAATTAAAAGCCAGATTAAAAGATATGTCTTTAATTTCCTTTAATTTAAAAAAAAAAATACAGAGAGAGCTTTAATATCCAGAGGCAGTGAGTTCCAAAGTTTATAAAAACACTTTTAAGTGAGTAAGTAAAACATTTAAAAGAGAAGCGGGGGAGGACCTTAATGATCTGGCTGTAACATATAATTAAAGACGAGCTCTGATGTAGGAAGAGGAGCAAAGTCATTTACAAGTTTATAAGCAAGTAAAAGAAATTTAAAATCAATTAAAACAAATATCCCGGTAGCCAGTGCAGTGTTTTAAAGGCAGTTTCCGTCAAAGCTCGTATGACTTTATTATAGCTGCCAGGAGATTATGTATTTGGTCGTGTGCGCTAGGGATATTAATAATTAACCGTTTAACCGACATTAAGCATTTTAACCGATTAACGCCGTCGGTTCAAACAGTTAAAAGAAATGTTAATAATTAATTAAAAAGCTGAGAAAAAACGTAACCGAACGCTGACTACAACAGAGTCAGCAGAGCGTCATTTTCACATCTAACTCTGTGAATTAAGGGTTTATTTTGACCAAACCAGAGTTGGTGATTGTCGGAACAGTGGAAAGACTAACCAAGATGGTTTGGTGAGTTTTATTTGAGTTAACAAGGCGTCTTATTTTGGCGAAAGAGAGAGTATTTTTGGATTGAAATGCCCATCTTTTCACATTATTTCTGCTTTCCAGGTCACCGGTCTCATCGCATCCACGTGGAACATCCCCATGTTCGGCTTTGTGGGACAATCCTCCAAAATGGACAACGGCGACGTCTACGATTCGTACATCAACGTCGTGCCCCCTCTCAAAAGAAGCTCCGAGGTCCTGGTGAAGACGCTGGAGTTCTTCGGATGGAGTCACGTGGCGATGATCGGAGGGGGGCTGGATTCGAACACGTGGGACAAAGTCGACGCTTTGTGGAAGACCGTTGAGAATCCGCTGAGAGCCAAATTCAAACTGGCTGCCGCGGTCAAGTTTGACACCAGCAACCCTCAGCTGATTTATCGAAATGTGAAGCTCGTCTCGACAGTCGCCAGAGGTAAAAAGTTTTGTCTCTTTAAAAAACACAATTTACCAGTGATTTGGCGACTAAACGAGTCCTGTTGTCCTGCAGTGATTGTGGTGCTAACAAACTCCATGGACTCCATGGCTCTGTTGCTGGAGGCTGAGCGCCAGGGTCTGATGAACGGTGACTACGTGTTCTTCCTGGTGCAGCACTTTGAGGTCAGTGGTAGCGTGGTGAGTAAAACTTTTACAGTTTACAGTTACACAAATATTCAGTTGAGGTAAGTTGTTACAGCACCATCAGGTAGAACCAATTATCAAACTTATTATCTTCCATACCTCTTCGCTAAGATGTTTTTGTGTTGTATTAATCTTTTTCCTGAGCAGGATAACTTGTGGAAATATGCCCTGAACAGCAGGATCAACCAAGCCGCCATAAGAGCTTTTGACATGACCTTCATCATCGGTCAGAAATCCTACGAAGGCTACGACTATTACGACTTCTTTGAGCAAGTTTTTGAAAGACTAAAAGGACACCCGTTTCAGAGCAGCCTGACATCCCAAAGACAGGTAAGCATCCGCGTATTATTGAGATGTTGGAACACTTTCCCATTTAAAATCACAGATACAATAGTTGTATTTCTGTTATTATTTCAGGTCAGCCCGTACGCTGCCTACCTGCACGACGCGGTGCTTCTTTACGCCATGGGATTGAAGGAAGTCATCAAGGATGGCAAAGACCCTCACGATGGACGGCAGCTGCTGCAGAGATTAGAAAATAGAAACAACATTCGATTTAATGGTTGGTTGCCAAGTGTGCAAAGTACCCAGAAACCTTTGAGGGGAAGTTTGTGTTTTCGTTAAGCTTTTCACAAGGAAAGTACAGAATATCTGTTCAGAAGTAAATATGAACTCTTAAACAGTGGGGGAATAAGTATGCAGATCTTTTACGTAACGGGATAGTTCAGGTGTTTTGAAGTGGGGTTGTATGAGGTACTTATCCATAGTCGGTGTATTACCTACAGTAGATGACAATCGGCGGCCCCCGGCATCGAGAAGCAGACAGGAGCAGCAACACCGGAGCAAAGCAATACGGGGCTGTGAAAACGTATTTTAACCACATAAAAGAAAGACTCAAAAATAAAAAATCAATATCTGTTTAAGTGTACGCTAAATTTAGAATATTTTCACCACTTTATTTTGCCGTCAGAGAGCCCTTTCCTTCTCCTTTCCGACGGAGAACTGAACTGAAAGTGAAACTTATCTATGCGCCCTCCAAAGCCAGCAGGCTCTGATGACAAAAACAGTATAGATATGTTTCACTTTCAGTTCAGTTCCCCGTTTAAGGTGAGCCTTTCTTTTAGGTGGCTAAAGTACTTTAACTGCCGTCCCCATCCACAGCACCGTATTGCTTTGCTCTGGTGTCAGTACTTCTGTCTGGTAGCGCTCCGACCGTCATCTACTGTAAGTAATACACCTACTACAGATAAGTACCTCATACAACCCCGCTTCAAAATACCCAGACTGTCCCTTTAAAGGGTTGTGTCTAGAAGGTAACCTGCAAATTGCTAAATCTGATCTGAGATCTGCAAAAACTTGCAAAAGCTCTCGCGAGAGTCGCTGCCCAATGACCTATCCTAACTTGAGGTCGATGCCTAACCAAAACTATTCAAGCTCAATGCCTAACCTATCTCGCAACTTGTGGGTTCCCTTCCAGACACTACCTCTTTAAAGGCACGATGAGTAGGATTTGTCAGGTTGCAGTTTGTAAACACAACATTCAAAGTTGGCTCAACGAGGGGTTACGGTGCTCGCCAGCAGGTGAACGCAAACCTCAGATTCACTCTAGTTTTGGAACTTTGTCTGCTTGTCGTCTCGCTTCGCTAAACATTTTTTGGATGCGTGTTTACAATCTGGCACCTGGTCACTACGTTATTTTATAGAAGTTGACGCCCAGAAACGTCCCGAACACAGCAACATAAGAAAATCCAGGCAGAGGGCTGCAGGGACTCTGCGGATACAGACACCAGCACACACTTCTAGTGGGTCAGAAGTGATGATTGAGAGGAATCATTTTTACATCAGTCTATACATTGTTTTTTATGAAATCCTACTCATTGTGCCTTTAAGTTAAGGTACTAATACCACAGTATAAAAATACTCTGTTACAAGTAAAAGTACCAAAAGTAAAAGTACTCATTATGCATTTATTTATTTACATTATTTTGTATCAATAATCTAAATCTGTAAAGTAACTAATAACTTAGCAGAAAGTGGAAATACTAAAGTAAAGTGCAAGTATGTCAGAATTGATTTATTTACCGCCACTGATTATCATTGCAGGTGCTTCTGGACTAGTCCACTTTGACCAAGACGGGGAGAGAAATGTGGACTATTCCATTTATGACCTGCAGCATGTAGGAGACGTCACCAAGTTTGTACCCATCCTCCATTTCGACAGTCACACCAAAGCTGTCCGGTAAAATATGTTTATAAGTAAATTTACCACCAAACAATCTAATACAATAAATAATAACATTTTGGGGAAATCACACCAAATAAATGTAATTCCAGGCCGACGTCTGCATTTGCTTCTGTGGTCTGGCCGAGAGGAAGACCTCCCTCCGATAAACCAGAATGTGGTTTCAACAATGAACTCTGCGAATGGCTCATTAATGGTAAAAGTGGCCTCTTACGCAACCAGTAAATACACCAATTATCTCAGTTTTTATGTTTTCTTTTAGACCTCTCATAAAACAAACTCAGGCCGAGCTAATCACCCTCGTAATTCACTGTGTTGATGGGACGCAGACGTCGCCCTGCTGGCTCTGCTCGTGACCTTCCCCGTCATCGGCGTGCTGGCGGTTTTGTGCATCGGAGTCCTCATTCTGCAGAAGCTACGGCTCCAGACGAGGCTGGATGACTCCTGCTGGTGGCTGATCAGCTACAGCGACATCACCATCATCAGGGAGCAATCAGTATGAGCACTAAAACAGACATAGAATAAAAAGAACATGAGCATACATCTGTATATGCCAGGGGTCAGCAACCTTTACTATCAAAAGAGACATTTTAGGATAAAAAAATAATAAAAAAATCTGTCTGGAGCCACAAAACATTTGCTCATTGTGATGAAGGTTTATAGTCTAAGTATGTAGTATATAAGTCTAATGCAGTGAGGGCCAAAGAGACAATGTACGACGGAGTATTAGGGCCACATTGAGGGAAAAAAAAATCGGAGATTTCCAGAATAAAGTCATAACATTATGAGAATAAAGTCATAACTTTACGAGAAAAAAAGTCATAACTTTGCGAGAAAAAAAGTCATAACTTTACGAGAAAAAAAGTCATAACTTTGCGAGAAAAAAAGTCGTAATATTATGAGAATAAAGTCATAACTTTACGAGAAAAAAGTCGTAATATTACGAGAATAAAGTCATAACTTTACGAGAAAAAAAGTCATAACTTTACGAGAAAAAAGTCATTATATTACGAGAATAAAGTCATAATATTACGAGAATAAAGTCATAACTTTACGAGAAAAAAAGTCATAACTTTACGAGAAAAAAAGAAAATAACACGTAAAATTACAACTTTATGATATTATGACTTTATTATCATAATATTACGACTTTTTTTCACGTAAACTTCTGACTTTATTCTTGTAATATTATGACTTTATTCTCGAAATCTCAGATTTATTTGTTTTCCTCAATGTGGCCCTAATACTCCGTCGTATCATCGTACCATAGACCTACAACAATGATAAATAAAAATGAAAATGTAAAAAAAAAAAACGTTATTCATTTCCATTTTTAAAAATGCACAGGGAGCCACTGGAGAGGAGCTAAAGAGCCGCATGTTGCAGACCCCTGGTATATGTACATGGATGAGTGTGTTTGTGTGTTCACAGGTTTGTTGGGTGTGTTTGTGTCTCCTTCAGGGATTTCAGGGTCTATCTCTGAGCACCACGGCCAGTCAGAGCTGCAGCAGCGGCTCTCAGTCTAATTTCTCCAACAACAGCTACGGCCTGAGGGACAAGGCAGGGAGAGAACACGTCTTCACCACCATCGGTCTCTACCAGGTACCAGCTTAACGTTTAGTGGCAATTAAGTGTTAATGGTGAGTTATGTTTTCATATGCCAAAATACTGCATGTGCTTTTCCATAATGTACGTATGTCATGTAACTCCGTGTAGGGAAATCAAGTGGCCATCAAGTACCTCAAGAACCACGTTAGCTGTAATTTCCAGAAGCCTTCAATTATCGAAGAGTTCAATGTGGTAAAGTTCCTCACGTTGTTCTTGATCAGACATACTGTTTTTTATATTGTATTGGTTTTCAGTTTTACAGATTCAAGTTTAATGCAAATAACATTTTTGTGATTTACAAACAAAATAGTGAAAAGGACAGAACATGAATAAATAACTGACTTAAAGGGACTGTCTGTAACTTTATAAGTGTATAAATGTACCGGGTCGGGACACATGCGTGCTTGCATACGCGATATGGTCAACCATATGCGAGCTAACGAAAACACAACGATTCTTAGTTTCAGGTGATTGTACACTAATGAAAACATAGTTATATGTAGTAATCCCCCGAAATGCTACACACTGTTCCTTCAAGACATATTAGTGAATAATAGAAGCAGTTTTTTTCTTCACTCATGAAATTTCATATTGTGTGCCTAACCATCTTAAACTCTTTAAGACAGATGAAAGAGATGAAACATGAGAACTTGGTTCAGTTCTTTGGTGTTTGCATCGAGCCACCGAACATCTGTTTGGTCAACCAGTACTGCAGGAAAGGCAGTCTGAAGGTCAGTGTCTCCGCCTGTACTGCATGTACACACACTGCTACTTCATATTATGAAGCATCACTGCAGATTTGCCACCAAATTTTGGTCAATATAGCACCAACGCAGTACTGGGTTAACCCATGGGGTCGAAATTCACCTAAAACAAGGGGTTGTGTTATTTTGTAGATTACTTTTGGGTTATTAACCAAAATAAAATGGTATAAAAACAGTTAGAATCTAATCCAGCTCTTTTTAAACTTGCATATATTGCGTTACGAGTATCCTTTGTCGTTTTTTATATCACATGCACATCATTTTATACAATTAACAATAAATATGTGGCAGTTTTAGGGTGAAATGTGAGCTTGTTGCATATAACACTGAGTCAAAATAACCATATTTTAGTTTGAGTAAATAATCCAACAGTGATATAAAAATAAACTGGGTAATTTATCGGTACTATATTAATCCTGTGATTTTTGGTGTGTAATTAGATATTTAACTTGAAAATATTGCTGTTGTTTTTTTCTGCAGGACGTTCTGAAGACAGATGTCGAGCTGGACGGGATGTTTAAGCTGTCCTTTGCTTATGACATTGTCAATGTGAGTCAATTCATTTAAGCAGCATGTTATTGCCATGATGTAGTGTTGGGAAAGACACTTTAATCATTGTATACGACCTTAAGATTATTAGCTAGGATTTTAGAAATAAAGAAATTGTATAGAAATATTGATAAACAAATAAATAAATAAATAAAACCAAATTAATGCAAATTAATAAAATGAAAATATCAAAAATAAAATAAATCATAAAAATAAAAGTCTACCCAATGCATCCCCCAAGTAGGTATCAAAAATGTTATTTTGATTTGACATATTTTCTTTATTCAGTAACTTGTTCAATCATATTTTTATGTATGTTTATTCCCCAACATGAAAGTCTAAATGGTGTTTAAAAGCTTTCGACACTGCCAGAAAAAAAAGTCCGGTCAGTTTTTCTGTTGGTCGAAATGTCGTCATTTTATTGTCTTTAAATTGTTGGAATCGTCCTATAAAATGCCTACCATGTTTATTTGTTTGTTTTTTGTAGAAATGGTAGCTATAATACGGACCTGAATGTACCTTAAATTTGGAGAATAAATATTGCGTATAACAAAAACACAAACAACTACAGTTATAGTGCAGGGCTGATTATTTTTTTTTATTTTGCTTGGCAATTTTCACATTAATTAATTTAAATTATTATGACATAATTTATGTTTTTTACAAAGGCTTCATAGTCCAACAAATAATATTGCAATTTTTAAATCGACAGTATCATAGTTAAAAAAATACATTATAATCTAACAAATCTATAACTCTTAGGAACTGCAAATATGTTTTTAATACGTGTCTAATATCTTTCTAATACATTTCTCTTATATTGTTCTTTCACATAACTATAGAAGTGTAAAAGAAAACAGGCTATGTCATATTATTCCAAGGGACGTACATGAGCGGCTCCCCGTTATATTCTCTATCTTGTTTTTAGGGAATGGAGTTCATTCACAAAAGTAACCTGAGATTTCACGGGAACCTGAAGCCCAGCACGTGTCTGGTGGACAGTCGACTCCAGATAAAACTCTCTGGCTTCGGCCTGTGGGAGTTTAAATACGGGAGCAAAAAGAAGATCATCCCGCTGGAAAACACCAATCATTCAGGTCAGTGGGTGCACTCGAATATATCTTAAATATATTTGCATTTATGTTTATCCACAGCGTGAAGGGGAAATAACGTGAGGTGATGTGATTTGTTGTAGAGATGTACTACATAGCCCCCGAGCTTCTGAGACAAGTCGGTCTCCAAGTCAATGGGACGGGGAAAGCGGACGTCTACAGCTTTGCCATCATCATGTGGGAGCTCATGTACAGCGCAAAGTCTGGCCCGTATCATGAAATCAACCTGAGCCCTAAAGGTTAGAATGATACAAAGCATATTCATTCATTTTCTTTACCCACTTATTCATTTACACATTGGCGACGGCTGAAAGTATTGAAGCATACTGAATATTGGGCAGAAGGCAGAAATACTAGCCTGACAAGAGGTTGGAAATTAAACAAAGTCAACTCAATCTCTGTGCAACGTATCCTCATACAACGGTTCAAAGTCATTCCTAATTCTTCGTGCGTTTTCCTAATAATGTTCAGCAACACATGACGAACAACACGGGTCATGCATACAGTGTTTTCAAAATAAACTTCTGTCTTCACATGAAACAACTTGGTTTGGTTTAGGCAACAAAACTACTTAGTTAGGTTCAGAAAAAGATCATGGTTTGGCTTAAAATATCTTCGGAAATAACGTTACTTAAGTACGAAAGTTATGTGACGAATAAATCAACGTTGACTTCCTGCCTCACACGGGGCACCAATGTTGGTCTCCTGGGTGAATGTCAGATGTTTTTTGACCCATCCACCCCGACCTCCTCCCTACGCAGCTTTTATCGCTCTTTAAACTTCCTGGCTCATGATTACGTGGTTTACATACAATATTATGAATTACAGTGCATTACTTTTTGTAGGTATAGCTACGAACGGTGTATGAGAACAGCACGCAATGTGACGCTACACAGCGGTGCTTTGAGCTACATGCTAACATGCTCAAAATTACAATGCTTTACCATGTTCACCATCTTAGCTAAGCGTGTATGGTAGTTAGTATGATTTGTTAATTAGCATTAAACACAAAGTTCAGCTGAGTCTGATGGGAATCTCTTTAGTTTAGCAGGTATTTAGTCATAAACCAAAGTTTGACATGATGGTGGCGCCAGTTGAAAAAGT
Source organism: Sebastiscus albofasciatus (assembly GCA_916701655.1). Taxonomy (NCBI): domain Eukaryota; kingdom Metazoa; phylum Chordata; class Actinopteri; order Perciformes; family Sebastidae; genus Sebastiscus; species Sebastiscus albofasciatus. Next base: position 10,879 of record CAKAOI010044890.1, on the reverse strand, counting down.
CAGTCGATGATCAAAATTCATGGGATTCATCCTGAGAGGGGAATGAATGGTTGTACCAAATTTCATGGCAATCCATTCAATAGTTGTATAGATATTTCAGTTTGGACAGAAGTGGTAGACAGGCCAACAGCATGGCTAAAAAGACCTCAAACCCAAATTCCAAAACTGCGATGATTCCTGATTCTTTGCTACATGTTTCCTCCAGAAATTATTATGCAGTTGCGGACGCCTTTCCAAGGGGAACCCCTCCGCCCACCGCTGTCTGCGGAGCTATATGAAGAGAACATCAACTCACTGCTGAAGGCCTGCTGGAATGAAAACCCTGACCACCGACCGCCGTTTGCGTCTATACGGAGACAGCTGAGGGACACCAGCCCAGACAGGTAAGGCCTCTGACACTTTTCTTTTTCCTTACCCATATTATGCTCCAAAATGTTGTGAGAAAATAAATTGTTCTCCTTGTTTCTAATTTGGGCCTGCAGGTATGTGTCTGCAGTATGTAATATGTAATATACACCCTACTTACTTGCTTGTTGTCATAAATTAGAGAGTGTTTAAAGAGCGCATACCTTCGTCAGGGCTGTAAAATCTTCTAAACTTGTTATCTGCTTCAAAATAAATGTAGTAACTACGTTTTCACTTAAGGTAGTGCAGTAGTTACGGAGTAAATGGCGACTATCAAACGAACAAACTCAACCCGAAAACTCCTTAAAGTAGATGATCATGATTTTCTGTACTGTAGTCATGCAAATATTCTGGATAATATGGTGGAAAAGTTGGAGAAATATGCAAATCACTTGGAGGAGGTGGTGGAGGAGAGGACCAATCAGCTCACAGCAGAGAAGACCCGTGCAGACAAACTTCTCTCCAGCATGTTACCAAGGTAACAGATGTAACTGCATCAAAATGATCAACCCATTCAAATCATGTGACCACGGCGGCGCCAGTTGAATTGGCCGTCCTGGACTACATCGCTCACCTAGTCGGTGCTGGTGCTTCGTTCGTCGCAGGTACATCGCAGATGAGCTGATGGCGGGGAAGTCAGTGGAGCCTCAAAGCTACGACATGGTGACCATCTTCTTCTCTGACATCGTGGGCTTCACGTCCATGTGCTCCGTCAGCTCTGCGATGGAGGTGGTGACGTTCCTCAACGACCTCTACAGCCTCTTTGACGACGTCATCAAGATGTACGATGTCTATAAAGTGAGTCACACACACAACGATTTTAGTCTCTCATTCAACTTTATGCACTGACGGGAGTGTAGCTCTACAAAATATGTAAACTAGAAGATTTTCTAGATGACCTGCACACTGTTTATCGCAAGATATTTTGCGAGATTTCCATTTTTTTTAGTTGCTCATGAATGAATCTGTTAGTGTGTGGTGTTTGGGCTGTTTTGGCCAAATCGTTGCTCTCCACACACTATAGGAACAAAACTGTTAAATTTATCATAACATGTTGTTTTGTGTGGACTCTCTCACATTTTACACATCTGTTAAGATTTGAAAAATCTGTTTAGCGTGGGCCAGCCTTAAGATGTGCTGGTGGGTGGATGTTGTTGCCTTTGGATAGAGCCAGGCTAGCTGTTAACCCTGTTTGCTAAGCTAAGCTAACCAGCTGTAGCTTCATATTTACCATAGATATGACGCTCATATTGATCTTTAAATTCAACTCTCGGCAAAAAATGCTTTCAAGCATTTTTTTCTGAAATGTAAAATTATAAGTTGCGCTGTTTTATATATTAAAAAAAAGCTTTCCCATTGTTACTTTGAAAATTGTCTTTGCCTCTTCTCTAGGTGGAAACAATTGGTGATGCATACATGGTAGCCAGCGGTCTACCCATCAGCAACGGCTATCAGCACGCTTTGGAGATATCTACGATGGCTCTGCATTTCCTGAGTGCCATCAAGGTCTTCAAAATCCACCACATGCCTACTAAGAGTCTTTCAATCCGCATCGGGATACACTCTGGTAAGAGAGACAGGTTATTTCTTTAATTAATGGTGAAGTATTTGGTTTTGTTGCTGCTTTTTTTTTCCTTTGGAAGGTGTTTAGGATCATTTCAGGTGGCTAACAATCGGGACATCTTTATACATTTACGTTGTAATTAAATAAAGCGAGTACAAGCCGCTGACAGGATTTGTGGTTCCTTCACAGTTCTTGGTCCTACACACTTTGTTGACGTCTGTACATGAAATAATTGACATTTAATAAGCTTGAATCCATAAATACAAACAGTTGGTTGTGGGTTTTGTAGGTCCAGTGGTTGCCGGAGTGGTCGGCACCACGATGCCTCGCTACTGTCTCTTTGGCGACACGGTGAACACGGCCTCTCGAATGGAAAGTAACAGCTTACGTGAGTAGACTGAAGTCGCACCTTTGCAGAGGCTATTAATTGAGACCATCAGTATTTGCAATTTCATTGTTTAAACCTTCTGGATAAGAACATAAATATAGTTTTATTGTGCAAGTCTGAGTGAGAGCAAAAAGGGATTATTGTCAGTGTAGGGAATCCCATTAGGTTTTCAGTGAAATATCTTGATAACAATTGGATGGATTGCCATCAAACTTTGTACAGACATTCATGTTCCCAAGAGGATGAATCCTCTGTCTTTTCCTCTCACAGCATCATCAGGTAAAAAAAAACATATCCAACCCATTTACACTCCCAACTCGTCAAACACTGGTCAGTGTTTACAACATGGGAAGTCGAGTACACGATAGAAGATAGAAGCCACAGAGGCTAACAAATTAGCTAGATAGCTAGTGGGTAACATAATGCAGAAAGTGCAAAGGCATAATGACAGAGGAAAAAGATGAGGCCGTTGGGATGAGGAACATTTTCCTCAGACATATAAAATTACAAAAAAAAACAATATACAACTGGTGAAGCTTTCAGAAACTTTCCACTTACAAGGTCGTGAATAACACAAGAGGGGTCGTTCATATGGACTCTTCTCGAGAATATGGTAAACACCACCCCATTTGAAGGCACCGACAGACGTCTCAGAAGTTTTAAAAGTGTACTTTGAAAATGATTGACACTGTCTTCTGCGTATTTAACAGCCCTGAAGATTCACATATCTCAGTGCACCGCTGACATCCTGGTCCAGGCTGGATCGTTTGAGCTGGAGGAAAGAGGGGAAGTTGAGATGAAGGTGAACTTAAAAGGGACTATTTCTAACTTTCAGAAATGCTTGTTAACAGCGACACCTGTGGCTGTGAAATCAACGAAAGTCAGCGTCAGGCTCGCTCTTGCTCGCTCTAAACAGACATGAACGAGCATCTATCAAAACAGTGAGGCGACACACGTCAGCTAAAAGCACAATATCACTCTATATTTCAGCTGCTTGGCAGTAATGTTAGCTGACCAGACGAAGGTCTCTCCATGAATCGATACTGATCCCAGTGTTGGCTTTTCCTGCTGACTGAAGCAGGAAGAGAAACGTTATCGTCTCCGAGCGTGCCCGCAAGGAGACACCGGCACCAGGTCGGAGACGATAACGTTACTCGCTGAGGAGCCCCGTCACTTCACAAGACATGGGAAACCTCTGTTGGTCTGGAGGAGCTGCAGCAGTTATTTCTGCACAAACGTCCACTGAACATTCACTAGATATTCTCAGAGCTAAACTATCTCTTCTGCAGTGTGGAGTAAGCGCACGTTCACGTCTAGAGGTGGAGCGAGACAGCGAGAACGCGTGGTGTGAGTGAAGGCAAGCAGGCAGAGGAGCGGTGACTCCGGCCACACGCGAGCGCGCATATGCGAGCGCGCATGTGTCCCGACCCGGTACATTTATACGCTTAAAAAGTTACAAACAGTCCCTTTAAAGAGTCTGCATGTTTTAGTTTTTCTCTAATAAGATGTACAACAACCAGTGTTTCTGACATGTGTGACGTGTGTTTATGTCCATGACAGGGTAAAGGATCTCATAAGACCTACTGGCTGCTGAGCAAACAGGGATTCAATCCTCCTCTAATTGCTCACAGCTCTCCACCAGCTGACAGTCTCATACTACAAACAGAGGTACAGTCTTTGTTTGATAAAGGCAGCCAGCAGAGACAAATCCATATCCAAGCACAGTCAGTAAATACAGTATTTTATGTAAATCAAGTGTTTGTATTTTCACCTGTATTTGTGATATCTCTTCAAGAAACTGGGAATGATCAGAGCTGCTGAGAAAAGAGCTCAGAAAACCCTGTCCAAGGCGATGACCACAGTGGACATTTAAAGAACGACCGGATGTTCTGACCAGATTTTGGATAAAAGGAATATCTGGAAAGGACAATTCAGTACCGTCTCACAGAATGGAAAAACGACTCGCGAAGAGGAGACCAAATGTAGACAAAGACGAGAGTGATAATATATAAAACACTGTAGAAACACTGTTGCTCCTTTAGCAAGAGTCTGAAAACACACGTAGCCTATTTCAGACTCTTGCTAAAGGAGGTAAAGATACTTTTTAATCTTAATTCTTTGTGATTTTTGATACAATTACAGACCCATCCTTTCACACAGGATGATTTGATTCAATTCTAATACATAAAAAATACTGATTGTTTAATTCAAAATGTTCTGTGTAGCACATATTTTGTGCTATGACTTAACTAAATGATAGTTTTCTTGTTGCAATAGAACATTTTTAGTTTAAAAAATTAGAATAATAATGCAAAAAGCAAAATCATGCAGCCCTACAAGAGAATACATGAATAACTAACACATACTTTTAAGTACTTCTCATTTCACCGTGTCTTTAAAAATAGTTTTTTGTCACACTTTGTGAGCAGACAGCCTCATTCATGGCTTTATATTTTAAAACAAAAAGAATAAACTATAAAAGTTTATGAAAATTGGTGACTGATGAATTTGTAGCGATGGTATTTATAATGTGTTTTCATTTTGACTTTGTACTGCTGTAACAAACAAACAACACATGAATGCATATAAGATACAGATAAATCAGATTCAACAGTGCTGTATACAACCAAAATGTTTTTTTAACATTGTTGTTACACATTCACAGTTTGTTCTGGGTAGTATCATTGGAATAGAATAAATATTAAAGGTCCCATATTGTGCTCATTTTCAGGATCATACTTTTTACTACTACTATTTTGTGTTTCTACTAGAACATGTTTACATGCTGTAATGTTAAAAAAAAACTTTATTTTCCTCCTACTGTCAGCCTGAATATGCCTGTATTTACCCTCTCTGTCTGAAACGCTCGGTTTTGGCACATTTCTATGGAATTGCGATGAAATTGCAACAGAATTGCGTTGCTAGGCAACAGCTCGGGTCCATGTGTACTTCCTGTCAGCTGATGACATTTACATACACTGCAACCAGGAATAAACTGGGACACATTTAGAATGTTTATGTTTAAATCTGTGTAAAGGGTCTAAATATTGTACATTTGTGACATCACAAATGGACAGAAATCCTGACAGCTTGTTCCAAATGCAGAGTTTCTGAATACGGGCTGTGTGTGTCTTCCTGTGGATTGAGCGTTTTGATACTTTCACAGTATTTATATAGGACTTAAGCCTGCTTTATAATAAAAAAACATGAAAATCTCACTTTTGTATAATATGGGACCTTTAAAGTATGTTTAGCCATTTAATTTGTGTTTATTGTGTTACAGTCATGTTGACAGTCTGATTTTAATTTCTGGATTGAATAAAATTATTTATTTATTTTTCCCAGAAGAGTTTTTAAATTTTCGTGCAGAATTAAAAACAACAGGGACAAGGATCATTTCTTTAAAAATGTTAATTTATTGGAGAAAGCAGTGAAGTAATGTATGTGTGACATTTTAGAAGACTATCCAAAGCATCAATAAATGTGCTAATTACATATAATAACTGTGAGATGACGAGAATATCTTTTCATTGGAGTGTGACATGAATAGAAGTCTTTACTACATTCTTGATCCATTTACTAAATCCCAACATGTGTTTATGAGGACCAGCAGCAGGATGAATAGTGATGTGCCTGTGGTGGAAAAAGGTAAAGAAGACACAGATTGGATCAAACAAACAGCATTCAAATCATCAAAATATACAATGATTGAACAGTTAACTGAATAAATGAACGGCTCTGAATATTACACTATAAATACATTTCAATCACAGTTATCACTGCATCACGTTTCGTTTACCTTTTATGTGTCCATTATTGGAGGAATTGATACCTGTCCAGAGATAAAGACATCATAATACAAAATAAGAGCGTAAACAGTAAAAACAAAAAACACACAAAGTACCTTGAATGTAACAGTCAGCTATTGGAGTCTCTTAATTTGAAAGATGGGAAATAACAATGCTACAGTTTGCTATTTATAATTTATTTAAAGTCTCCCAACATATGTTTATTATATTATATGTTTGTACCTTTAATGTGAAACTCAGTAGTGAGGATCCCTCCGCTTGGTTCTGCCTCTGATGGCAGACTTCTGGAAGAGCAGGGGCCCTTGAGGAAACACAAGTTGCATTTTGTTAAATTAAACTGAGAATAACTATAAATGAGAGTATAGTAACTACACAAACATATTTGAAGGAAGAACTTCAGTTAAATTCTTATTTAAGTTGAGGTTGTTGACTGTACTCTGCTCCATATTTTCTCCTCCCTCACACTTTTTACAACCAACCAAGTACCACAATATAAAAATACTCCTAAGTCCTACATTCAAAATCCTACTTAAGTGAAAGTACATGTGTATTATTAGCTAAATGTACTTTAAGTAGCAAAAATAATGTGTGATGTTACTTTGTGACGTTACTTTGTGACGTTACTTTGTGACGTTACTTTGTTACGTTACTTTGTTACGTTACTTTTGATACGTTACTTTGTTACGTTACGTTACTTTGTTATGTTATTTTGTTATGTTACTTTGTTACGTTACTTTTGATACGTTACTTCGTTGCGTTACGTTACTTTGTTATGTTACTTTGTTACGTTACTTTGTTACGTTACTTTTGATACGTTACTTCGTTGCGTTACGTTACTTTGTTACGTTACTTTGTTACGTTACTTTGTTACGTTACTTTTTGATACGTTACTTTGTGACGTTACTTTGTGACGTTACTTCGTGACATTACTTTGTACTTTGTGACGTTACTTTGTGACGTTACTTTGTTACGTTACTTTGTTACGTAACTGTCACTATTTAGTTTTACTTATATATTTTACTCATTTACGTTACTTTGTGACGTTACTTTGTTACGTTACTGTCACTATTTCGTTTTATTTATTTATTTTACTCATTTACGTTACTTTCGATACGTTACTTTGGACAAAAGTCTCTTCCAAATGACTAAAGGGAGTCAAAAATACAGTATTTCCCTCTGAAATGTAGTTGAGTAGAAGTATAAAGTAGCAGAAAATGAAAATACTCAAGTAAAGTACCTCA
>CAKAOI010044889.1:35855-69943 GCA_916701655.1 Sebastiscus albofasciatus | reverse complement strand
TCGCCAGCCCCGTTAGTCACGCGAGTCGTTAGTATCGTCAGCCCCGTTAGTCACGCGAGTCGTTAGTATCGTCAGCCCCGTTAGTCACACGAGTCGTTAGTATCGTCAGCCCCGTTAGTCACGCGAGTCGTTAGTATCGTCAGCCCCGTTAGTCACGCGAGTCGTTAGTATAGTCAGCCCCGTTAGTCACGCGAGTCGTTAGTATAGTCAGCCCCGTTAGTCACGCGAGTCGTTAGTACCTGCAGTCCCATGAGTCATGTGAGTCGTTAGTATCGTCAGCCCCGTTAGTCACGCGAGTCATTAGTATCGTCAGCCCCGTTAGTCACGTGAGTCCTTAGTACCTTCAGTCTCGTGAGTCACGTTAGTTGCTGGTCATGTGAGTCGTTAGTATCGTCAGTCCCGTTAGTCACGCGAGTCATTAGTACCTGTCAGTCCCGTGAATCACGTGAGTCGTTAGTACATCTTAAAATTGCTTGCTTCGTCATAAGCCATAAAATGAATACAGTTCTGTTCCAGTTATTCAAAGGCCTGAGCAGGTTTCATGTTTTTGCTTTTGAGTGCTGGATGCAGAGTTTTATGTATCTGTCCTCAGCAGCTCCTCTCGCCTGGAAAGCTGAACGTTACACTATGAGTCAGACTCCTAATCTGTTGTTTCATGTGTCTGAAGCGCCGAGAAGGGAACATTTGGAAAAAGCAGAAAAAAGCCCATCATCCTCACTTAAAGCGAGCAGAACTGGAGGTGTTTTGTCTTTCACTCTAACAAGAGGCGACAGCGTCCCGGCGTCGTCTCCGAGCTCTGCCAAGTCCCCCCGCTCCGTCCCGAGCCTCGGTCCCCTGCCGTTCGGCTGATTGCTTAATGAGAGGATTTAGTTGGCCGTCGCTTCGTTCGGGACGTTCGCTCCCCAGACGACATTTGGCATCGCCGGGCGCTTTTGATCTCCCTTCTGTGGGCGCAGTCAACACGATGACACACACTACCTCTCTGCAGTGTTCATCCAGGCTTCACCTTCACTCCTGCACTACTTCCACCTTTTCATCACGCTTCAGAAATAACTTCCAGGAAATCATTTTCTACAAATCGTATCTGAGTTCTTTGAGCAATTTGTGTGTTTTTAGATTCAGCTGAAAATAGACCGAAGGATTGTGTTCGTTCGGGTTAAGTGTCGTCAGTGGGCTGAAGCACGCAGAACAACCGGGGAATGAGCATGTCGATGGCGTTCGGCGCCGATTTGACAGAGCTCCGGTTAAAACAGGATGTTGGCTGACGGGAGCGACAGTCCAGGAGTGGGTGTTTTTGGATTAGAGGGAAAAAATGAAATGCCCAGTGTTCATTGTGAAGCAACCCACTGTGAAGGCATTTGTTCATCAGCTCCCTACTGCCAGAAAATAAACTGCTGATGAAATGTGCTGCGTGTTGTTTGGAAATTGTTAAAATAGCACGATTAAATAATGGCTTGTGTTCATGCAGGAAGGGAGAGTCAAGTATCTCTGGTGTTGCTCTCTGTTTGAATCCAACAGTCACAGTAAATAGCAGGCCTCCTGCTCCAACTAGTGGGTGTCTGAACTATCGCAATTGTTCTGCTGTTAACACAAACTGGAGGAAACTAGCTGCTCTGAACCAAACCGGTCGCACTCCCAACTCGTCAAATACTGCCGATTGGGCAGCGTCCCCATGGCAACAGAATCCGACAAACGGAGGCAGTCATTATTGACGAACCATCTAACTCCTGTTATTCGACGGTCGGACCAATTGACGTAGTATCCATAGCGTGAGAGTCCGTCGGTCCTGAGAGTCGCTACACACGTGAATCGTTAGTATCGTCAGTCCTGTGAGTCGCTACTCGCATGAATCGTTAGTATCATCAGTCCCGTGAGTCACATCAGTCATTAGTATTGTGAGTCCTGTGACTCGCTAGTCACATGAGTCGTCAGTGCCGTGAGTCAGTCGTTATCATTAGTCCTGTGTCGTTAGTCATCTGAGTCGTTAGCATCGTCAGTCCTGTGAGTCTTGTGAGTCGTTAGTATCGTCAGTCCCCTGAGTCTCTAGTCGCGTGATTTGTTAGTATCGTCATTCCTGTGAGTCGCTATCACGTGAGTCGTTAGTACCGTCAGTCCTGTGAGTCATTAGTATCATCAGTCGCATGAGTCGTTAGTATCGTCAGTCCTGTGAGTCGTTAGTATCGTCAGTCCTGTGAGTCGTTAGTATCGTCAGTCGCATGAGTCTTGTGAGTCGTTAGTATCGTCAGTCCTGTGAGTCTTGTGAGTCGTTAGTATCGTCAGTCCCGTGAGTCTCTAGTCACGTGAGTCGTTAGCATCTTTGTCAAGGTTCAAAGGAGTAATAAAGTTTGCCGTCTGGGTTCGGACTACGGCTCTCTGTTTTGTTGTTTCATAAATATTGGCGCAACTCAACCCGTTCCCCACAACATGATTGGTTGATTGGCTGATTGCTTTATTCGCGGTGCAATAGCTCATACAAGTCAGAAGAAAATGTTGTTTTTTCATCACTTGATATCAGGACAAAAACAACAGTGTGAACAAATGTATTGACGTGCAGGCCCGGTGTGTAAAAGGCCTTCACAGCCTCTGATTGGCTGGCAGGGCTCAGTTATACCCTCCATTATTTCTGCATTTCTTCACAGCCAACAAAGTTTTTCATTTTTTATTTCAGTGACTTTAAAGGGAAACATTAAAGTGACTCTTGAGCTCTCTGTGAATATTCACAGTTGCGAGACATTTTCACACAGCTCCCACAATCTCTGTTTTCTCTCATGTAGATTGAGCCGCTGTGTCTTGAATACTCCGCTACTTTATCCGCTCATTACGTTGTATCCACACGTTCTCATCAAACAGAGAAGTTGTTGAAGCAAAACACTACTTTCTCTGTTTGGCACGTCAAGAGAAGACAGAATTATCCCCGAGTGTTTGTGTGTCCTGCCGGCTCAGAGAGAAAGATGAATCATTCCTCAGACTGAATGCTGCTACTTTTTTAAATTACTTTTCAAAACCAGACACAGGAAACGTAATGATGCAGCAACTTCCCGCTGAATGTTTGCTGTAAACAGGACAAAAAACACAAACTTGGTGTTCTGGTTCTATCCTGTATGTTTAAACTCATTCATTGGTCTCTCTATATTAGTAAAGACAGTAACATGTTAGGGTGCATGTTATGCTAACTTTAGCTTTCAGCTCAAAGAACAGCTTCAACATTTAGCTGACACTAGCTACTACTGCGGGAATACGCAGTTACGAGCCACCCGGTTCTTGTATAACCAAAGTGAGAGCTGCGTCCGTATGCTCGGCACGAAGTCAAACACGTTTCCGTTGGGCGTTGGCCTCCGCCAGGGTTACCCCTTGTCGCCAATCTTGTTTGTGGTTTTCATGGACAGGATCTCAAGGTGCGGCCGACGGGGAAGAAGAGTTGCGTCTCTGCTCTTCGCCGTCGCTGTGGGAGAGGGACGTCTGGAATTCCCCGCTAAGCCTGCTGGGCCCCCGAAACCCGGCACCGGATAAGAGGAAGAAAACAGATGGCTGGATGGATGGATAGCTGTGTTTCCATCAGCGTATTTGATTTTCATACCACGTCACTAACTCTTACTGTAGCATTTCTAAGCGGATGTGTTTACATTGCAATCAGCGCAGACTACATGTCGTACAAATGACATGTGGAAATCAAGAAAGGCGAACTTATCGCACGCTAAATGCCTTGCGCATTATCGTGGCATTCATAGGCCCTTTTTGTGGTAAAAACGGGCTGAGTTGGCTCTCCTGCTCCATCGCCAAACTGGCCAGCTGAGCCTGAAAAATCGGAGTCTGACGTGTCCTTAAATGGCCACATATGGCGCCAGACCAAAGACTTTGAGACCTGCAAAGTTGTCTCTGTGTTTCATCCATCCAACAGTTTTTGTTTTCTGGTGTTTAATGAGCTCTACAGATGTAGTGACTGGTGGTGTGATTGCAGATTTGTTCAAAGAACATGTAACTAGACAGAAATCAAAGACCTTTCTGGTCAATCAATTCAATGACAAACCTGAAATCTGAGGTTTGTTTTGCACCAAAAGTGACATTTATTGTGTTGATCAAACCTCTTCCTCTGTGCTGCATCTCACAGATGTGTCACAGTAGAAAACTGAAATGTTGTTTTCAACATTTCTAAAAGATATTTAGTCAATTATACGAGAATCATTTCAAGAGTTGAAAACACTGTGGAGCCTCTGATGGGCGTGCATGTGTGAATGTGGCTGGATATTTCCCCCCAGGCGTTTATTGATATGAATGTGTTGTCGCTGAAGGGGCAAATGTGACGGTTTCACTCTCATTTCTAAATGAAATGGGGCTGTTTTTACAAAATGAGAGTCTTTGTGTTGATGGCTGTGTTGACTGTCTGAACAGCGGGCGTGAAGGAAATGTGTCAGAGCGGCTGAGAAAATGCATATTATTCAAAGGTAAACAGCCTGCATTCACCAAACTGAATACGAAGCACCGTGGAGAGCAGGGAAATGGTAAACACGGCGCCTGTTTACCATTTCAAGCTCCACTAAAATGATCCTGAACTCAAACTCCTCCACTGTGTTTCACAATCAGTCTCACCCTGCTAAATCAGGCTCTGTTTTACATGTCAGACATCCAAAATAAAGTTCAAGCTGAGGGCTGCATCTTAATGTTTCGACACCTCACTGGACTTGTTTTAGCCTGCAGACTTTTAACAGCAAAGAGATGCTCCTGCTGCGTTCACACGTAAAGCCTCGTAGTGTGTTTTACACCGAAAATCCACTGCAATATGACGCCGATATGATAAACACTCCAGCTTAAAAGACTTCAGCGTTGACTGTGCTAGATGGGATACAAACCGCGGCCTCCCTATCCTCAGACCCTCGGTTCGGAGAAAGAAAACCATCATTTATGATCGTTAATCAAACTTATTTATTGGTTATTTTACTGCTAACAAACAATGAAATAATAATTAATGTTTACTTATTATTAGTGATGCTGTAATGTCTCTTTTTTATCATTTGTGCAATGTGAACTAATTGTTCGTAAATTCTACATTGTGTCATAGCTGATAAGAGACGATTATTACATTCTGACGACTTTACATCGAGAGAAACTGGACTACCTAACTAACTACCAACAAAACCAACAAAAACAGCGCTCTTTATACGTCCTGGTTCACGACTGTGTGGATTAAATACGAATTGATTTTGTGGGATTTATCCGAATTCCAGTGCATTACTTTTCGTAGGTACAGCTCTGAATGGTGTGTGAGACCAGCCTGCAGTCGTGGATGGAAGTTTTTCTTTTGAAGATGTCCTGGAATTTGATTAAATTTTGCACCGCATTTGAAAAGAAACTTAACTTCCGTCTTTGTTTCTGAGCGAGGGCAGCCTTCATCAGCGTGACCCCGAGTCGTGTGTCTTTTCTGGTGAGGACAGTATCGCTCAACACAAGAGTGACAAGCTTTTGTTTCCGAGGTAAAAAAGTCGACCTTCAGCGCTTGCTTCTCTCGTGGTTTCAAAGTCTGTTATAAAAGACAAAATCTGAGTCAGTAAACAAAGTTGAACTCAGGGCAAGCGAGACAACATCTCCGTCTGTGGAGAAACCACACTGAACAATACAAAGAGCAGCTCTTGGCCAGGACGAATTAGTTCCTTTGTTCAAACTAAAGATCCATTCAAACGGAGTCACGGCCTCTCTTTTGTTAGTTCTTCTCATATTAGTAGTTTCTGTAGACGCTTGAAAGTCAGTCAGTCTGTGCATTTGTTGCTCCATCGCATTCAGCCACAAACGAACAAGACTTGGTCACAACAAGCAGTGTGTTCCAATCCACGTACTTCCTGAAGTGCACTTCAAAGTAGTGCACTTTCTGCACTCTGTACTTACTTGAGTAGTGCGTGAATTTCAACGGGGTAGGGTCGTCTCAAATCAAATACTCTGCGGCGCACTTACCGGAAATGACGATCGCAACATTAGACCGCGGCTCGCTACCCGCCAAAATATCTTCTTCTTCTTCTGGGTTTTACGGCAGCTGGCATCCTTTGTGTTGCTGCTGCCTCCTTCAGGTTTTACCCGTCCACTACTCGTCAAAATATCTGCCTGCTTTGTTGATCAAGAATTCACAGAAAATGAAATGAAACGAGTCGATGTGAAACGTTATAACTTACATCTATAAGGTACGTTGTTCAGCACCGCAAAATGGTCGTGGTCCCGTCCCTTCCGCTACGTAGCCAAGATGGCGACAATAAAGTGTGAAAAGTGTCCAGCGTTCCACACTCAACGATCTGACCGCTTTGAGTACAACATCTGGGTACTTCAGGTGCACTACATTTCGCCATACTTCACAGTGTGAACACACTTATGTACTCAAAATAGTAAGTGTAAGTACGGAAGTACGCGGATTGGAACACACTGTAAGTGTATATCTGGACCGTGCGCGGTCAGTCTGTGAATTTGTGGCTGAATTGTTACACTAATAGTCAGTGGTCATGTCTATATTGATAAATCCAGCAGTGCATGTCCACCAGGTCCGGCGAGAACACTAGAGGACGCGCTGCTCTACTCAACTGGCCGTTCAAGCGGTGACGTGCCTTGTGTGACGGCTGCGTTGGGGCATGAGCTCCAGTGTCAGTTCATGTCAAACACACCCCACCGGAGACGACTCTCTCTCTGTGTGTGTTTTAATCGATCTTCTGCTAAATTATATAGTTGCGATGACCTCTCCGGACTTTGAAAGGTCGTTTCAGTGAGCTGTCAGTTTTTCTAATCTGCAAATCAATTTCCTGAACTTAATGGCTTGTCAACGTCAAGCGAGCGCTCCACGGATGATTTTCTTTTAATGCCTTTGTTCTCATCATCGGGTGAGAGGAGGAGAAATATGGAGCGAGAGGAGGCAGATACAATGGTTTTGATGTAAAAACGAATGAGATCCGAGGTATTGACTTTCAGTCAAATGGAAAAACGTCTGTGCTATCGGGGGGGTTAACTCAAGACGGTTTACCAGGAGATGTTTTTGGCATTTCAGATGTTTTATCGGCCAGCAGATTAAACGCACCGAAGCACAAATGAATAAGTGTAGAAGGTGATGGATGTGTGTGTGTGTGTGTGTGTCTTCCTGAAGTGTGAAGTAACGCAGCTCAGATTCATGGCGTGTTATCCAGCGTCACTCAGTTCATGTCAAACAAGCCAGAGCGGTGAGGAAATGTCAGATTGCATGAGTCAAACCATCAACAGAGACTGCCAGATAACAGCAGATGAATAGATTGGTTTACCGTTCCTTGGAAAATAGAAAAATGTCCGGTAACACTTCATTTTTACAGGTCCGCAAATGTCATGGCAATTAGGTGATAATTAGCAAGTAACCTATTTGAAATTTCTTTGGAATTACTGCCAAATTACCTCCAATATTTACCTCAAATTGATGACAAATGAATTTGTTTGGCTGCCTTGACCTGGGACTTGACTCTGGACTTTTATTATTATTATTTTATATCTATTCTAAAAACTATTTTATAATTATATTCCGCCATTTCCCAATAGCTAGTAATTTATTTAATACATTTATTACATATCATATACACAATGGTGAGATTTGTGCCTGATCAGATCAGAAGTGTCTTCTATTAGTTCACCTCCGATGAAGAGAGCCACTTCTCTAGCCTAAGGGCCCTATTTTAAAGATTATATGCTATTTTAGCATATAATTATTAAATAATGTTTATAATAAAGTCATTTTTGATACATTTTGAGGTACATTTTGGCGTAATTTGGCAGTAATTCCAAAGAAATGTCAAATACCTGCTGATCATCACCTAATTACCATGAAATCTGCAGACCTGTACATTGACATGTTACCCAAAAAGGTGTGTAGGATTTTTTTTGTATACAACAAAAAGTGAGAAGAAAAGAAGAATGAGGAAATAAAGATTAAAGGGGCTGGTCACGGCAGCATTCGCGGCGGCACTTTAGACCCAACTCTCTTCATTCCAATGGAAGCACAGCGATCAATGGATCCACTCACTGAGGTGCAGTAAAACCATGTGGAGCTTTCAACCGTCCTCACAGTGCTGACGTCTGAGGGAACGGAACAAGCTATATCACATTTTGTTTTCTCCACATGATCCAGTCTCATGTAGAGCTCCTCTGCTGCAGTATGGATTAAACTGCTCTTGATAGCGAAGCAGTGGATCCTTGACTCATTCATAGAACGCAAACAAGCCGGCTGGGTGATAAATAGTGTCCTTTCAGTTCCGTTTTCACAGGTAATTAGGTTTACACAACCGCTTAGGTAGAGCTAGGAAACGGTTGTGGTTGACGGTAACTTCACTGACTAACGACTCACGACTCACGTGAGTCACGGGGCTGACGATCCCAACGAGTTACGTGACTAACGACTGATGTAACATGTGTGAACATCACTTTTCGCCTCACACGGGGCACCAATAATGGTCTCCTGGTTGAAAGTCTTGTATGAGACTGAACGGTGGATGCTTCACAGTGGTATGGATGGGTGGATTAATGGAAGGAAAAAAGATGAGTACAAAGACAGATATATGGACAAATGAATGGATGGATAGATAAAATAAAGGAGTTTGAAGTGTATGACGCTCTAGCTCTCACAGATAGTTGATGGATTGATGGATGGATGAACAGAAGGACATCAAAAAGGACCGGCTTACATCAATCTGTGTCTCTTTCAGTTCTCCTCTAAATCACCCCCGAACTACCATCACTCGTCTTTTATCTTTTCCTTTTTTTGTCCTCCTTTCGCCCTAAATCTTTCATTTCTTTATCTCTTTCTCCCCCTCTGCTGTCTCTCTGTTGTCTCTCACAGATTTTCCTCCCACTGCGAACGAGTTGAAGAGTTCAGACATATTTCTTTCACGTGGAGCAATCTGGAGTTTACAGTTAAAACGAACCCGGAGACCCACAGAGACGACGCCGGCAGCATTTTTATGATAATCAGAGCTAACAAATGAATTCATCCTTTTCACACTTGCTAATCATCTGCTTTGATTTATCTGTGTCTTTGCTGACTCTGCTCACACGTGTCAGTATTATTAGGTTGTTTGTACTGTTCGTTTGTTGACTCTTTGTTCATCACCATGGCCTTGTTATCGTATTGTGTGCGTCATGAGTATGATCTCTGACCTTGAGTGCTTCTACTCTCACTCTCATATGTCAGATTTCTGAGGCCTCTCACCAGCACATTAACACATCACAGGGTTAGAACAGATTTTTCTTTTGTCTTGAGTGATGTTTGAGACCTCGCTCCAAAGAATGTTATGGCAGTAATGTAATGTAAAAGGATGGTAGAGCCAGATACGTTTAGAAAACCAACCCCGTCTCACGGGAAGACGCATAAATACCACGACATCACACAGACATTCTGTGTGTCATGGGTACACACTTTAGCATTTTCATGTGACACACGTCGTACGCCACGCAAACGTCCACCAGTTAGGTTCAGGCAAGAAAACCACTCAGTTAGGGTAAGGGAAAACGTCATGGTTTGGCTAAAGTTAAGCAAGTAAATTAAGTAAAACACGAACAGAAACAACATAACAACTACAGAAAACACATCATAAATGTCAATAACATAACTTACAAAACAAAACAACAGTACCGTGCTCTCGAACACGGGTCTCCTGGTTATAAATCCGGTGTTTGTCACTTGTACGCCGCTTTTCGCGTGACATTTGTTAGGTAGGGTTAGGAAACGGTCATGGTTGACGTTAACTTCACTGACTAGTGACTTACGTGACTCACGATACTAACGAGTCATGTGACAACTGATGTGACAAAAATAAGTCAACGTTACTTTTACTTTCACACGGGCCGCGGACAGTGGTCCCCTGGTTGGAAGTCTTGCGTTTGTTTGACCCGTCCACCACAACTCCAGCCCACCCTGAACGAAAAGTCACTTGTCACTTGCTCTGACTGTCAATTAACGCCGCGGGTGGGTTTACACTGGAGTTAGTCCAAAGCCCGGGTCGTCACATACTGTCGTTAAAGGCTGCTTCTGAGCGGCGCTGCCAAATTGGCGGTATGTGACGAGTTGGGTAAACAAATTGTTGGGTGGACAGAAGGATAGATGGATGAATGAACAGATGACTGGACAGATTGATGGTAGAAGGATGATAGATAGACGTATAGATGGTTGAAAGGTCAAGGCGAGGTCCGGGCGGGGAGCGCTGTAAAGCTGCGGCCGCGAGCCTTTCCAAGCCGACCTAGAGCCGGTGGCGGCGCACCGCCTCGTATGTGGGACTCCCCAGCCTGCCGTGTGTCGCTCACACCCTCCAGCCGTCTGTTAACCAGGCTCTTTAGGCTCAGAGTAGTACTCGTATCGGTACTCGGTATCGGCGAGTACCCAGATGTAAGTACTTGTACTCGGTCTGAAACAAAGTGGTACCAGTGCATCCCTAGTTGATACAGAACCTTCCACCAGCTATCAAATACAACAGCACACACACAGAGATAACACAAGCATGAGAGTTAAAAATAGACACACTTCACTCTCGCTGCATTTCTCTTCATCTTCCTCCGCCCCATTTTCTCTCTCTCTCTCTCTCTCTCTCTCTCTCTCTCTCTTCTGTTTCTCTATTGGCATCTTTCTATCACCCATCTGTAAACACTAATCATCTTTTCCTCTCCCTCCGTCATCGTCGTCTCTTCTTGGGTCTGACATTTATCTCTGTCAGAGACTGTCCTCCCTCGGATGTGACTCACTGTTCCGGCTCAGACGCTGATGTTTCCACCCCTGAAATTAATAAGTTCAGACTTTTCTCCGTCTTTTCATTCTGACCTTTGTTCCCTTGAGTAACAACTTTCATTGATTTTTTTCTTCAAACTTAAACCCCTTGTTCTGCTCTCTGACATCCGAGCCATATTAGTTAGGATCAAACTTTAAGGGCTGACCTCAACTGGAGACACTCGTCGGGTTGTGGAAAAGATGCACTCCGATGGAGGAAGCTTTGCCTTCCTCTCTAGATCACCAGGGGCTGGATTCGTTGTCCTGAGATGATGGGGGCTCTGGATATGGTTGGGCTGTCTTGGTTCAACGCATCCTCATTCAACGGTTCATATGATAGCTTACGGAAAAGTTATTCCTCTGTTTTTGCACGTTTTTCCTTCGAATGTCCAGCAACACGAGTCAATTTCCTTCTTACATGCATACAGTCTTTTCAAAATAGACTTCCATCTTTACAGGAAACAACTTCCTTTAAGCAACAAAAGTACTTAGTTAGATTTAGGAAAAGATCGACTTGGTTAGGTTTAGGCAACAAAACGACTTAGTTTTGAGGAGATGTCAACCACTTTTCTCGCGTCACAATTTAGAGTCTTATTTAGCCTCCTTCCCGACCAGCTGGTATGACGTGGTTGGTACCAATGGCTTCATCAGGTTTTTTAGTTTCATGATACCAGTAGATTTCACTCTTACTTCAAAACTGAGCCCGCTACAACATCCAAAAGATCGATTGCGTTAATGCGGTAAAGATATTAGTGGCGTTAAAACAAATTTGCGTTAACTTTAACACCCCTAATGAAAAATAAAACCAAACCTTTCTGAAACTAAACTAAAACCAAAGGGGAGACTCGTGGTACCCAGGGAACCCATTTACATTCACATATCTGGAGGTCAGAGGTCAAGGGACCCCTTTGAAAATGGACATGACAGTTTTTCCTCGCCAAATGTTAGCGCAAGTCACTCTGGCTTTAAAACTGAGGCCGTTACAACCTCCGAAGGATCGATTGCGTTAAAGAAATTAGTGGCGTTAAAACAAATTTGCGTTAACATGACGTTATCATCACGTTAACTTTGACAGCCCTAATATTTATATCTATTTCAAGTAGGGATCTGCATCAAATTATTTCCATATATGAATAGAAATGGAAAGCATTTTTTCAGAATTAGAAAGGTGAGCAAAAAGACAAACATAAAAGTGCAAGGGAAGATGAATAAGGGAGGTGTACTGTATGACTGTGATTTGCGTCACAGCTGTAGTCTTCAGGGTCTCAATTAACAGAAAAGTGATGCTCCTCTGCGCTGCAGCCGCTCAAAACGTTATTTTTAAGGCGACACAGTGAGATCCAGACGAGCTGGGCGACCCCCTCTTCACCTTAAAATATTGTTGAATGTCCGTTTCCTGCTTGTTAAGAAGCCTGTGAGCCGCGGAGGCCGATCTGGGCGGTTTTGTAATTGGCCCGAGAAAGGTACGTGTCAGGTCCGTTGTCTTCGTCATGGCCTCCGTCTGAAGATTCTTCCTGCCTCTGGGAGGTTATTAGTTCCACCAGCAGACCAGAAGGTCAGCATTTATATTATATGAGAAATTAAACGGTGCCACTGATGATGATGTATGTGTGTGTGTGTGAGAGATTAACTGTGGCGTGGAATCGAGGTTCCCGCTGTGACATAAGGTCACCTTATTAAGGATTAACAGTCAACTGCTGCTGTGTTTTATACATCATAATAAAAGCCATTAGTGATGTAATGGGGTTTTAATTCATCAGTTTCATTATTGAGCTGCAAAATGCGAGGAGCTATTTCGAGTTCCCAAAGTAAAAGTCCAATTAATTCAATATTAGGTCACACACAGTTGAAGCCAACCGACCCGATCTCATGGGAAGGCGTATAAATAGCACGGCATTACAAAGACGCTCAAGAGAACGCACCTTTGCCTTTTTTGCATGTCATTTTTACACATTTTTAAACATTGTAGCAACAGAATTACCACTAACTTGGGTGAAGGAAATGCTTCATGATTGGGCTTAAAATAAGTACGTAAACTAAGTAAAATACGTACGGATGGGTGGGTCTATAAACACAAGGCTTTCACCCAGGAGACCGGCGTTCGTGTCCTGAAGCCAGAAGTCAACGTTGATTTATTTGTCATGCAAGTTACGTACTTAAGTAACGCCACAATCTTTTCCTAAACCGATCTATGTAGTTTTGTTGACTAAAACTAACTAAATCGAACTTTTCTTAAACTTTTCTTAAACTTTTCTTAAACTTAAAGTTCCTTAAAGACTGTTAGTCCCGGGAACTACTTTTCAAAGGTTCCTTCAGCCCACTGTTGTCTGCGTTTCCACCGCAGTCTAAAGACCTGTGGAGATTAGACAAATTCAAATTGTCAGATTTCAATCAAATTGTGTCTCTTTAAAAAGGCGTTTGCTAACAAGCGGCTAAATGAGACTACTAAACGTCATCACGCCGACTCGTCTTCCTTTACAGCCTCGATGTGTATATACTCGCCTTAGCTTTTTACTTCTGATGATTGCATTCACACTTCAGAACTCATAAAAGTAGTGTTCATTTGTGGAGATTATCCTGCTGAACAAAACGTGTAAGTATCATAAACGTTTGTTCACCACAGAGCTGATGTTCTGCAATAGTCCAAAAGCAAATGGAACAATCCCATTGGCTTTTTGTCGGGGGGACCCAGGGCGATTCTAACTTCCTGGTTGGCCTACAAAAATACGTCAAAGATACGTCATCTCGTACGATATTTCCTGCTGCATGTATTTACTGATGCAATGTTTGATGGTTATTTATTTGTGCTTTAGAACGTAACCGCTGTGAAACGATCAGAAAATAACTTTTTATTCTCTCATTTTCTCTCTGTCTTTTTTCTTAATGAGTCAGGAACTTTACTTTTAACGTTATCAAACAAAGGGAAACGCTCTCCCGTCGTCCTAATTCAGACCCTGGTCCCTGCAGTCAAACGCAAGTTTCTTAAAAGGTTCTTAGTTCTGGGGTAAACGGGGGAATATATACCTCTTTGTGATAATAAGACTAAGAGACTATGGACTTAAGACTTAAGACTATGAAGGCCCAATTCACTCTGAAGTAGAAGAAGAACTCCTCTAGTTTCATCTGCCGTCATCAGTAAACAGTCAGAGTGGGACATTGTGTCATTTGTTCAGTTGCCATCATTTTTTTTTATCTACTTAATTCTTTGGCAGCTCCAACATTTGGTCACAGATCGCAGCATGCACAGATTCACTCCAAAGAGTTGAAACACAAAGAACCAGCCAAACTCAGTGCGGTGACTCTGTTTTCAGGAGCAAGCATTGATTTTGGTAATTAGCAGGCCAAGTAAACGTCCATGTTAGCAGCAGGCTGAAGGTTTAACAGTGAAGGTGTTTTAAGAAGGGGCCTGGGGTCCTCCACCAGAAAATTTAGAGAGTTAAATTGGGCAGTGGGCCTCGGCGTCTTGATACCGAAGAATGAGATGCACCGGGTTTCAAGTAACTAAACACATCCGCGTGATTATTAGACGCTCAGAGCAACTGATGTAGTACTAAGAGCAAGAAAGTCCCCTGAAGGCGGGAGCGACGGGTGTGTTGGTCAAACAAACAGGATTGTTACTCAGTGAAACCAAGAGTTGAGTGATTTTTTTACTGACAATGTTGCGTCACTGACACATGATGTTCCATCCATAGCTACCGTTTCACGACGTGGACCACGTGTTACATTAAACACGTGTTACAACGTAAACCACGTGTTGCAATGTTAACATTAACCGCAATGTTTCACAATGTTAACCACGACGGGTTCACAACATTAACCATGTGGTTTAACGTTAACTCTGACGTTTCACAATGTTAACCTCGTATTACAACAATTTCACAACGTTAACCATTTGTTACAACGTTAACATTAACTATGACGGTTAACAATGTTTACCACGTGTTACAACGTTAACCACGACCGTTTCACAACATAGCCATGCCGGTTTCACAACGTTAACCTCGTGTTACAACGTTAACCACGATGGTTTCACAACGTTAACCACGTGTTACAACGTTAACCACGACCGTTTCACAACGTTAACCACGACCGTTTCACAACGTTAACCTCGTGTAACAATGTTAAACGTGACATTTTCCAACCTTTTCATAACATTAACCACGTGTTACAGCGTTAACCGCTACCGTTTCGCAACATAGCCACTTGTTACACCGTCAACCACCACCGAAATGTATAGTTTTCATTATTTATCAATACATGTTTATCATATTTAATATTTATTCTAATATAATGAATTTTGAGAATGTTATGGGGGGGTGCAGAGACCACGTCATGGTTAAATATAACTGGTTAATCTTAATATTTCTACATGTAGTTATGGGACTTGCTTCACATTGAAAACATAATTAGCCAAGTTGTCTTTTGACCTAGAGTACATGACGTGGTCTGCGACTTTGCCAGAGAAGATATTCATTAAAAAACATAGCAACTACTTCCTGGAGATTCTCCGGTCGCCATGGCAGCCGCTCGGAGCCAAGAAACAGTTTGGCACATAGCCGGAGTTAGAAAGGCTGAACATTTTTCAGGAAATTTGAATGCATTAGCAATGCTGATTGAAATGCGTGTTTTGTCTTTCTTGGATTAGTGTAATGTAGGATATCCCACGCCAATATGAACTGACAGATATGAAGAGAGAACACGCATACACGGGCAGAAGAACTAAAGACGTCACATCTGCTTTACTGCTTTTCTCCAACACATGTCAGTTCCGGTTTGTGACTTTGAAAATAAGCGGCCAAATTCTCCCATGAGCGAGCGGATGTACTTATTAGAAATTCAGATTCAGTCTGTTGCATGTCAGATTTGATGCCACACATACTCACGTAGTCCCCATCAGGTCAAATGCACGCATATGGCATTTCACGCAAAACAGAGTAAGAA
This sequence comes from Sebastiscus albofasciatus, assembly GCA_916701655.1. Classification (NCBI taxonomy): domain Eukaryota; kingdom Metazoa; phylum Chordata; class Actinopteri; order Perciformes; family Sebastidae; genus Sebastiscus; species Sebastiscus albofasciatus. The sequence continues at coordinate 54,261 of CAKAOI010044889.1, read as the reverse complement.
CCGAGCCGCAGTGTGAGTTCACGGTCCAGGTGGAGCCGAGTGTGGACTCAGACATATTCACACAACACAATTATTTACTAAATGTGATAAAAGATTCAGTAGGTGCCAAACGCACTCAGGCGGGAGGCAGCCGATACATACACTCCCTTTTCTTCTCCCCATCACCGTATGAATAATTAACAGCACATTTTCTCTTGTTCTGCCTCATTTGGCACGTTAGCTGCACACAAACACTCACGGATGCTAACAGTTCAGACCAGGTTGTGAGCTGCAAACATTCCCCCCCGCCCTCATCCCAAAACATTTTTAATGTAACGGTGAGGTTCATTAATCCTGACACTGGAGGTTCACACCTGCACTCTCAGGTGCGTCTCAGTCTCCATTAAAGGATAAGCCTGGTGTTATTCTGTGTTTGTGTTGCTGTCCCCTGAAAATACCACAATCAACAACTTCCTGTCTGTTGCTCCAACTCATGCATTCATTGTGGGGGGGTCACAGCAAGTCATCTATGCAACGCTAAAGCAAGAAATGGTAAATTTTAGTTTTCAGAAAAGACGAACGCTGGCTTTGTTTTCCTCCTGTGGTCATTCCGCCGTGAATTGGAGGCCTTTGGAGGGCATTTGGTCCGGCACCTGCAGGAATCTAAATCAAAAAATAAAGATAAAGGCATGACCGACTTTCTGTAGGGCAGAGGAAGATAAGGAAATCCAAACATTCCTATCAGCTCAAATAAACAGGCTGCTCGCAGTTACGTCATCACAACTGTTGGAAAGTTTTAATGAAACAAAAATACACATATATATATATATTTTTTTTTTGCAGTCTGGACAAACTTTTCTCTGACGTAAATCTGTAACAGAAACATTAGTGATGTCTCCACAGTAACTAGAGCCAGGAGAGGATTAGCTTAGTTTAGCACAAAGACTGGAAACGGGGAAACGACCAGCCTGGCTCCGTCCAACGTTTAGTTCCCTCTACTGACAGTCTTTATGCTAAGCTAAGCTAATCGCCTACAGGTTTAATATTTAAACAGAGAGATCAGAGAGTGGTATTGATCTTCTCATTTAACTCTCGGTAGGTTAATGTTGAATTATTCCTTACACATCACAGTATAATTAATGAATACTGAAGTGGTTATACTTGTTATGTAACTGTTATTTTAGTTGTTTTAATTAATGTTGTAATGTTTTTATGTTTGTAAATGGAAAACTTCCTCTTTTATTGTACTTTAGTGGAGGCAGGCATGGACAGACACCACTGAAGTTTATCCGTGATGAAAATAATCAATTATTAAAAGCACGGCGTCAGAAACACTCCCCGATGACGTTATTAACCAAACCCTCTGTGTCTCCAGGCTCCGGGCTCGGCACCCCGCTGGGCTGCACGCTGAGTCGTCTAAACCATGAAGGCAACCACAGTGAAAATGTGAAGACGCCCCACTGCTCTTTCCACCAGCTCAATGCAAAGAGGTTACCAGTTACTCAAACACAGTTTAACAGCATCCGAGGGAGCCTGCTGGGTTGGTGGGACGGGTCAGACTCTCTTTGTTCTTGCCTTTTTTTTATCTTTCCTTATTAATTTGCATCTTCATTTGGCTTTGTTAGCTTTCTTTATGCTATTTACAGCCTCAGGGACTGTTTGATACACCAGTGTCCTATTTCCCTGCGTCGACGGAGGCGGGGTGAGAACGAGGGCGCTGTAATTCATCCATACAATATACAGGGATGCACCGATACCGATACCGTGCTCATGTACTCGTACTCGCAAAACAGCTCCGATACAACGGCACCGATACCACTTCACGGTGGCGTTACGTTAACCTCTCGTCACCATCTTTCGGGTCCTCACGCTCCACCTCCCCGACGGTACGGGCGAGATGGGGCGGTGGTGCGCCCAAACCCCGCTGGGCCGGGATCCCACCTCAGCTGGCGCACGCCGGTCCTCACTTTTATTGTGCCACGGGGGTTTTGCTTGCACCAGCCTGGCACATCGCAGGCCTAGTCTAGCCAACTGTGAATTAAAAACAAAAATCTGGTCCTCTCTCAAGGTTCCATGGTGGAGAGGAGGTCGTGTCGCTCGTGCTCTATCTATCTGGCGTGGAGAGGAGGTTGTGTTGCTCTGGCTCTATCTATCTGGCGTGGAGAGGAGGTCGTGTTGCTCTGGTTCTATCTATCTGGCGTGGAAAGGAGGTTGTGTTGCTCTGGTTCTATCTATCTGGCGTGGAGAGGAGGTTGTGTTGCTCTGACTTGATCTATCTGGCGTGGAGAGGAGGTCGTGTTGCTCGTGCTCTATCCATCTAGCGTGGAAAGGTGGTTGTGTCACTCTGGTTCTATCTAACTGGCGTGGAGAGGAGGTCATGTTGCTCTGGCTCTATCTATCTGGCGTTGAGAGGTCGTGTTGCTCGTGCTCTATCTATCTGGCGTGGATCTCAATGCGTCTTGAGTGCGTTCACACCTGTACTCCGATCCCTGATGACGCATGTTAACACCAGATCTGAACGGGGCCATTCAGAGGCGGTCTGGGCTACAATCAAGCACCCTGACTCTGACTGACTTCCAGCATCTCCGCCTCCAAAATTGCTTCAGAAAAAGGTCGCGTCTGGTTACTTTCATTTGTTTTTTTAATCCATCTGAGGTTTGTTTCAGGGGTGCAGGCGATGTGCAGACGTCCCACAGCGAGATCATTAACATTCTCCTTTCATCCTGCCTTTTATTTCCCAGCAGCCACCGCTGTTTGTTTCTCTAAATTACTTTGAGACGTTTTGTGTGTGTGTGTGTGTGTGTGTGTGTGTGTGTGTGTGTGTTGGGTTGTTTTCATCTCAGATTAGCGAGCACTTAGAGCTGCTTCAGGTGGGTGAGACAAATTTCCTGTCAGAAAATCATCTGATCTAAAAGTTTCTGTATTTTTATTGTTTTTTGTTTTATTGTGCAAACCTAAAAGGAGGAAATGGTGCTGGTACCGCCACGCCAGGGCTCCAGACCAACGGTGCCTTCAAATGGGATCGTGTTTAACGTGTTTACCGTGTTTACCGTGGTTACCGTGGTTACGAGACGGGCCCATATGAACGCCCCCCTCATGTCGTGTTCACGACCTCACAAGTGGAAAGTTTCTGAAAGCTCCGAGTTCACGACTTGTGACGCGTTTGTTGACGTTGTGTGAAATGGCCGAAGCCCATGGAAGTTTATTTTTTGGTGCATAATAAGTTCATGTATTGCAATTTTAGTCGTATATTCTTTTTTCTGGTCATTTTTATATGTCTGAGGAAAGTGTTGATTTCTTGATGTCTTTGCATTTGCTGCATAATGTTACCCACTTGCTAGCTTGCTAAATTTTTAGTCCCTGTGGCTTCTAGACGCAGACAGTAACGTTAATATTGCCGTCGCTTAACAGCGGTGTTCTTCACGACTTGAACGCCACGCATATCGTGTACACGACTTCCCATCTCATAAACTTTGACCCCATTTGAAGGCACCGTAACATCGTCCCTGGGGGAAGATAGAAAACATCCAGGTGAGTGTTAGCTGTTAGCTCCGTGCAGGATTGTGTTGCTTACCGGCTGCTAACGGCTAACGTTAACTAGTTCCAGGTTCCACAATTTGCGTTATGATGCAGTCAGGCTCTATTCAGTAAAAATGAGTATTGGGCGAAGGTAAATTCTAACGTTATCATGATGTGTTCTCGTCAAATGGTGAGAAACTTAAATAAATCCAGTTGTTTGAAGGTGTTTTCAGAGCAATATAAAATAGATAATAGAGAGAGAATGATATCGAGAATCGTTGAATTTCACTGGTTTTCTTATCGACTACTAAATTTGTGATGTGGTATCGTGACATCTCTGGTGTCTGCCAGCTTTATTTGGGATTTTTATGACTCCAAAAACTCAAACAATGCATCTTTAAATACTAGATGCATATATATTTTTGTCCATAGTCAAACAGTAGCACATTTCCACAAGCCACAGTCCTGAGGATCGACAAGGCAGAAAATTAAGCCGAGGCCGCGGCCCGATTCAACCCCCTTGAACGCTGGGCTAATGTAAAGTGACAGGCTGTGTTGTTCCCGCAGTACTCAGGACCTCTGCTCTCCTTCGGGATGCTGTTCTACTTAATAAACACACACAACATCAAAACAACTGAGCCATGATGCTGAGAAACTTAGAGGCCCCCCTTGAAATGAAAAATGCATGTTGTAATCTTGTGTCCTGGGGCACGTTGTTGCCAACTGTTACGCTATCTATCCGTACAAAATCACATTTTCCCCATATTCTTTACATCAGTAATTTTCTCTTCTTGCACAGCATCATTTTATAAATGGCATCGTTGGGTCGGTCCACCTCTTTACAGAAGCAGCAATGAAATATTGATCACTGTTTGCTGTAACGTTTCGCCACGTCTGCTGGACCGATTACGTTTAACAGCGGTCCGGCAACCCCCTGAAAGTACCTGGAACTTGTGTTTGGTATCATCTCCTGCAGCAAAGCTCCTTGAGTGGAAATTGGCTAAAAATGATTATGATTTAATAAATAGCAATAAGTGGAACTTTCTCAGTTTGTCTGTGTAAAGATGTTCTTGATAAATGGAAGGGAGATGCTCAGTAACTTTAATATTTTATTGACTTGTTTGAGCAAAGCCTTTGCATTTTAAACGTAGTGTTTCTGAGTAAATAAATTGAGATATGTCAAAAGATGATGTTCCATCTAGCCAGCGTTACCCTTCGGACCGTTCATAATTGATGAGCTCAGCAGATTCCAGAGTTTGTTTCCAAATCCCACGGTGCTTTCTGAAATCATTAAATGTTCCTCAGACTATAACTTCCCCCTCCAGTGTCACAACAATGTAGGAGACGTGTTTTGGTTTTGTACTGAACTTTCAACCTCAGCAGTCTTCTCGCAGGATGAATGTTCAGGCTGAGTAGTGGGTTTAATGTAAAAAAGGAAATGCTCATAGATTATTCAGGACTATTCTTTGAACTTTGACCACGCGTGCCGGCTTTGTGTCGCCTTTCCAAATTGTAAACGATGTTTCTGTTATTTATTTATTTTTCTCCTTGGAAGGAACCATTTTTCTTCTTCAGCTCTGCTGTTCTTTTTAACAGTGTACATGAGCCTCCTTCTCTCTTGATTTATTACCTCAGTAAACATTGTAAACATGAGTTTATGGTCTCAATCTCTAGTTTCAAGTCTTCTTCAATACAGCATGATGTTCATTTAGTAAATGATGGTCCCATTTAGAGTCAGATAGACCATAAAGCAGGGGATGCTTTAGGGCGGGGCTACCTTGTGATTGACAGGTCGCTACCACGGCATCGTCCGGTCTGGGAGTCGTCTGTGTTTTCGTTGAGTACTTTAACCCTTTCACAGCGTGTTTTCCCTTCATCAAAGTTAATTAGAACCTTTTTGGTTATTTTTAGTTGTACTTAGCTCCACCGTCTCGTGTCACTTCTGGTTGCAAAAACCGAGATGGTGACGGCCAAAAAATCAAGATGGTAACAGTCAATAACCAAGATGGTGACGGCCAAAATGCCAAACTCAAGGTTTCAAAACCGTAATCACAGTGACGGTGTCCAGTCAACAGAAATGTTCCCAATCTGGCATTTAGGATGTTAAAAACTTCTTCTCATCTCACTCTGGGAGATAAAGCTATATTTTTGTGTTTTTAAGTGTTGAAAAACTGATCATCTCCATCTTTCTACCTTTTTTAGGGGATAAATTGGACCTATGAGTCTAAACACACACAGACACGGGAGTGACCTAGTTCGCTAGACTCCGTGAGGTCACATAATGAAGCGGAGCCGGCGTCAAATAGTTTGTGGAAAAGCTGTTAACTGCAGACTTTCAGCAGCGACCGGACGAGAAACTTTCCTGTCTGACTTCCCGCTACTCTCTCTCTCTCTCGCTGCCATTAAGGCGTCCGCTGGGAGCGTGGATTGAAGCAAGAAAAGATGAGTACAAATTGACTTCCTGTCACGAGATTACACGCAAAAACATGCAGGCAGATGCACATTCACACACCACATTGACTTCAATCTGCAGTACAAGCTCACACACACCATCACATTTTACACACACAGAAACGCAATCTTACTGTCACACACGCACGCACGCACGCACGCATGGTGGCAGGCAGAGTGTGGTTTGGGTGGCTGAACATTAAAAATGCATCAGAAGCCAATTAGCATCCGTCCGAGGCGCTGCGAGAGGGAGAAGAGGAAAACAAGTCGAGAGGAAAGATAGAGGAAGATGGAGAGAACAGAAGAAATACAGGCACGAAGGAGGAGGAAGGAGCTAAACATACGAAACATTAGCTGTGTAAGATAGCAGGTAGTCATGTACACACAAATGTTGCATAATAAAATAGTTAATCGTGATTAATCGCACATTTTTTATCTGTTTAAAATGAACCTTAAAGGGAGATTTGTCAAGTATTTAATACTTTTATCAACATGGGAGTGGACAAATATGCTGCTTTATGCAAATGTATGTATATATTTATTATTGTAAATCAATTAACAACACAAATCAATGACAGATATTGTCCAGAAACCCTCACAGGTTCTGCATTTAGCATAAAACAATATGCTCCAATCAGAACATGTCAAACTGCAGCCCAACAGGCAACAACAGCTGTCAGTGTCAGTGTGCTGACTGGACTATGACTTGCCCCCAAACTGCATGTGATGTTAGTCACGGATGAGCCCCCTATTTTATGTTACACCCCTGCAGGGGTCATCCCCCCCAAAAAAGTTTGAACATCAAACACTTAATTTCCTGCATTCGGGTGAGTTTCCATGCACCAATTTCTGCCTTTTCTGCATCAAGTTATGGTGGAAATGGGCGGGTGTATTGATGGGGACCCAAGGAAGTGCAGTGTTGAAGTTGGTGGTGCAATTTGGACACGTTCATTATTAATAAACCTTGAATAGACGAGCAATAGCGCTCCGCGCAGCAGCGGAGGACGGGGGCTTTTTGAATGATGAATACGGAATGCAGAACGTACGTGCTAACTGGCCGTCGGCTGTGGTCTTTGTGATTTGTTTAAATGCAACTTGTCGGCCTGGACAAAGACGACGTGAGACGGCGCAACAGTCCTCCGTCGCCGCTAGTTCTTTGATTTCGGTTCGGTGTGTCTGGGCCTTAGAGTCGCGTCTACAGATGTGGAAATGGACACCATACGACACAAGCTTACCAAAATGCTGTTCATACAGTTTTTTGCATTGAAGTAGTGCGGTGTCCCTGCTCTCTCTCTCTCTCTCTCTCTCTCTCTCTCTCTCTCTCTCTCTCTCTCTCTCTCTCTCTCTCTCTCTAGAGTGAGCAAACCATGAAAGAAGGGAAGTTGGAGGAGAAGAACCTTTTGAGCTCTCCAGTGTTTTTTTCTCATGATCTGAAGACTGATTTTCTTGCTGGGACTTTTTTATTTCCCCGCAAACATGTCTCCTCTCCTCGGCTGAACTCTCCTGGGTTTCACCAGAACACACACAAACCACCGTCAGGCAACTTGTGTGCAGATGCTGACCTGCGAGTCTGTGTACCTGAGGTATTAACTTGTAAAAGGGTTTTGATGATGGAGGAGAGGATGTAAACCTCTGTAATCTTGCAGGGCACCAGGGGCGGAGAAAGCTGTGTGTGTTTGCTAAATGTTCAGAGTGGAGAATATGTGAAGCTGAGGTCAAAATGTTGAGCTGAGCTGAATTTAAACACCTACATTTTGAAGAAAGAGTGTAATTTCTTTGACTTTGTAACCACAAATAAGTAATAAAATAGTAAGATAAAATAATAAACGTGGGGCACAGTGTCACAATAAAAGAAAGTTTCAATTCTTAATTTCTCTTTTCTGTTGGCAGAACAGAAACTTCTTCAGATCAGACTCTTTCAGATCAGACTCCTTCAGCTCAGACTCCTTCAGCTCAGACTCCTTCAGCCCAGACTCCTTCAGCTCAGACTCCTTCAGATCAGACTCCTTCAGCCCAGACTCCTTCAGATCAGACTCCTTCAGCTCAGACTCCTTCAGCTCAGACTCCTTCAGCTCAGACTTCGGCAGCGACCAGCCCGCCGCGGACAGACCCAGATCCGGCTTCGTCCTGCAGTTGGAGCTTCGCCTCGCTGCTCCACCGGGAGCCGACACCAACACTACGCTCACCACTTGGCTTAAGGTATAGGCCATATAGGCGGTCGCCTAGGGCGCCACCTTCTGGTCTTCTGACAGCATGTACTTGTACTTTTACTTTCAATACTTAAGTACATTTAATATCTGAAAATTACTTTTTGATACTCAAGTACAGTAACTATCAGACACTTTAAGACTTTTACTAAAGTAATTAGGTGACTTTAACTTCTACTAAAGTCATTTCCTGGTTAGATATCTGTGCTTTTACTCACTACTAAGTGTGGCTTTCAGGTATGGAGTACGAAACCGGACAAAATAAAAAAAAATAAAAAAATAAATGTAAATTGGAGCAAAAATAATTTTAACAAAAATGTGACTTAGATGGATATTTCTGTTTTAATTGTCTTACTTATTTATTCATATTTGTATTAATCCCATTTTATTTATTTATGTATTTATTTATTTTTAAATATAATGATAATGACAAACTTGTTCTTTGCAATAATGAAACACGGATGAATCAGCATTGGTCTACTTTAGTAAGTTAGTGAGATTTGAGTCAAAGTTTGATGTGTTTGATTTTACCCGTCAGCTCCACGTAGCCACCAGAACACGGGGAATACCCAGACGCTCCTCGCCGTCTGCCGCAGCCAACTGGCTGAGTCTGAATCTGTGGACCAGTTTGTTTAAAGTGTAACCAGGAGGCCAGCGGGAGCTTCCTCGTGTCTCAAATCAACATGTTTTCTGTAATAAAATGAACTCACAAAACTGGAGCTGAGACTGAAACATCCTCCTCTCTAATTGAGACGCAGGAGATTCGCCAAAGTGTTTGGTGTTCACACCGCTGGGGAATGTTCTCCACACAGGAAGTAACCAATCCACAACGCTGCATCATCATCATCATCATCATCACCATCATCACCAGGGGTACAGAACATTTTGCTGTTGTCACAGATGCTCCTAGAGAAGGTGTTTGTAGTCTGACGACGGCAGAGAAACGAGAAGGATTTGCTGCTTTTCTCTGTTTTTATATCGTCGTAAACTGAATATTTTATTATTATCAGGTTTCAGACTGTTGGGCAAACAAAACAAGACGTTCTTTTGGATTCTTTTCATTCTTTTCTGACATTTTATCCTTTACTACAACAACAACAACAACAACAACAACAAACGAAACGGCAATGAAAATCTTGGGTCTCAGGTACCCTTCAACAATGCTCATTAAAAATGTAAATATAAAAAAGTAAAATCACACAGGTATCTTACATACTCACAAAAAATGAAATGTGAGGTAGTATTTTACAGATTGTTCCAATAAAACAATGAAATGTTTGTAGACTTACAGATATTTCAAGTAATTTAAAGGTTTAACTTTAAAATGATATATAAACATAAATAAATAAATGGGAAAGTTAAACAGAAGAGTAAATGAATAAGGGAATTAATTCGAAGATACATAAATAAAAAAGCAAATTAAAACAGAAATATCAATTTCTTTCAATCTTTGTATTAATCCCCTTATTTATTTACTCTTCTGTTTAATTTTCCCTTTTATTTTATTCATGTATTTATTTTTATTATTTTTTAAATGTATTTATTTAGCATTATATTTATTTTGTATATATATATATTTATTTATTTTATATTTATTTTTAAATATGTGTATTTATTTATGCACAATTTTCCCTTTACATTTCACTCCTGTCATCACGGGGTCAAATAAAAAATACATTTAAAAATGTATACAAATAAATACATGAATAAATAAATGGGAAGAGTAAATGAACAACGGAATTAGGGAAAAAAGGAAAAGGATAAATAAATGTATTTGTTTTATGCCAGGAGTCAGGAGCTCGTCTTCCAGACCTGCAGCAGCTGGGTTAGGGTTAAAGACATCCTGCTCAGTCTGTTCCAGCTGTTCTACATTACACATCAATCCATTATATATGAGAAAAGAAGAGTCTTTGAATTCAGAATGGTTAAGTTATTAATTGAGGCTCGCAAACCAACAACATCAGTAAGAGTTATACTTCAAAGGGACTTCAGATATGTCTGTCTTCAAAAGAGCGAGTTATCAAAGCATCCAGCCTGTGGATTTCTGTGTGTGTGTGTGTGTGTGTGTGTGTGTGTGTGTGTGTGTGTGTGTGTGTGTGTGTGTGAGTGAGAGGGGATTGGGTGTGTGTATCGATTGTTCAAGTCTTTATCTGCGATCAGCCCGAGGACCAGCAGAGTGTCTTTTCTTTTCCGACACACAGGATCTATTTCAGGCCACTTTTTTTTTATCTCATTACAGAAGTGTTTGAGCCCCATCGGGTCTGTTAACGCTGCGGCGCCACGACGACGGACACATGCTTTATTTAAACGCTCCGCCACAACTAATTCCTGCACATTTACAAATCCAAACAGGCTTTCCTCGCTCTCATTTTTCCCGTTTACTATATAAATATAATAACGCGCTTACGCAAATTCGTTTTAACGCCACTCATTTCTTTAACGCATTAATGCAATCGAGCTTTCAGAGGTCGTAGCGGGCTCAGTTTTGAAGAGAAGAGATATACAATAACATTAATAAATGCAGCTAAAGAGACAGATATTTCCCTCGGGAGGTGGTGGTGGAGACCAAAACAGAGCTAAAAGAGTGGACTTACATTAATATGGTGGACACAAACACGACCCGGACCGCAATTAAAGCGGAAAACACACTGCCGTCGCGGAATATGACGGGCGCCCCCTATAGCGCCACTAATAGGAAGCGTCTCGCTGCAGCGCGTCTGGAGTTTTATTTGCACTGCATTAGCTTTAAATCATGTGTGGACACTAGAGCTGTCATAACGCAGATTTGTTTTAATGCCACTAAATTCTTTAACGTGTTAAAGGGACTGTTTGTAACTTTTTAAACGTATAAATGTACCGGGTCGCCACACGTGCGCGCTCGCATATGTGCGTTCGCGTGTGCAATTTTTTTGGATTATTATTAATTGAAAAAAAATATCGGCAGATTAATCAATAATGAAAATAATTATAGCTGCAGCCCTACAAAATATAAATTAACTAATGAGTTATGATGTATTGTTATAAGTTAAGGTATAGATAGATAGATAGATTTCCTAAGTATGGCCAGCAGTCCATATAACATATATAAATAATGTGTATAAAAATAGAATAAATGTATATATATATAATTAAAATTGACCCCAGTTGCAACATTAAAGTGATGAACACATTAATGCATAAATAATTAGAACACAATGATATAATATAGATTATTTTTTGTGGTATATTTTGATGTGAATACTTTGGTACTTTTACTTGAGTGGAATTTTGAATGCAGGACTTTTACTTGTAACAGAATATTTTCCACACTGTAGTATTTTCTGAGTACTTCTTCCTCTACTGATTACAATCCATTCATTTGAACTGTTAAGAGACACAAACTGATCACGTGGCTCCATCTAGTGGTTTATCTAGTTTGTGCAGTTTGTTTAATTTGATCACCTTTTACCTTTTACAGTCATTTAGGAAGGTAAAACATCAGGACTCTCATTGTCAGGTCCAAAGGGGAAGACAGCAGATAACATAAATACTGTGAAATGATTCAGTTTTTAAGAAAAACTGATTTAGTTAAACAAATCTAGAGTTTTTATTATTATTATTATTATTATTATTTATTATTTTATTTTATTTTATTTTATTTCATTGTCAGGTCTATTGGGGAATACAGCAGATAACATATATACTGTGAAATTATTATATTGAGTTACATTAAATTATTATTTTTAAGAGAAACTGATTTAGTTAAACAAATCTAGAGTTTTCATCATTATTATTGTTATTTTTTATTATTATTATTTTTTATTAATTTACTTTATTTTATTTCATTTTATTTTATTTTATTTCATTTTATGTTATTTCATTTTCAGGTCTATTGGGGAACAGCAGATAACATATACTGTGAAATTATTACATTTTTAAGAGAAACTGATTTAGTTAAACGAATCTAGAGTTTTCATCATTATTATTATTATTTATTATTATTATTATTATTTTGTATTATTTTATTTATTTTATTTTATTTTATTTTATTTTATTTTATTTTATTTTATTTTATTTATTTTTTTATTTTATTTCCACCTCCAGTCCAGCAGGTGGCAGTAATGCTCCTCTAGGATGGTTTGCCAATAAACACCAAAGACCCGGAAGTAGATGAAGCGCGCTGGACAAACAGTTTGATGTTTCATCAGCAGCTTCTCTCCTCTCCTCTCCTCTCCTCTCCTGTCCTCTCCTCTCCTCTCCTCTCCTCTCCTGTTCATCAGGTGAGTTCTCAGGATGTGTCTCTCACTCAGCAGCTAGTTAAATCAAACCGGGTTGAGTTTATCAGGTGAAGAAGCTGAAGTTATACTGATATATATGGTGCTAAGCTAAAGTTAGCCTCACAGGTAACCAGGCAACCAGGTAACCAGGCAACCAGGTAACCAGGTAACCAGGTTCATGTAACGTTACTCAAGAAGAAACGTTACTGCACTGAAGAACAAGTAGACTTTACTTCAGTAACGTTATTCCTCTTTTAGCCTCTCTATACTTATATATGTGTTTATATCTATATACTGTATCTCTCTCTCTATATATATGTGTGTGTGTGTATATGTATGTGTATATTTATATGTCTATATATATATGTGTAATATGTATGTGTGTATATATTTATATTGATATGTACATATGTGTATGTATATATATGTATATATATGTGTATGTATACTGTATATATGCATGTGTATGTACATGTACTGTATGTATATATGTGTATGTACTGTATATGTATGTATGTGTTTTTATATCTATTTACAGTATATCTGTATCTATATATGTGTATATATTTATATTTATATGTACATATATATATGCATATATATGTACATGTATATATGTGTATGTATGTGTATATATACTGTGTGTATGTGTGTATATACTGTATGTATGTACGTATATGTTTATATATACTGTATGTATGTGTATGTATGTATGTATATATGTATCATTAATATACAGTATGTATGTATGTATATGTATGATACATATATACGTATACAATGTATGTATAATGTACAGTATGTATGTGTATATGTATACTTATATGTATATGTTTGTCTATCTATATACTGTATGTATGTGTATATATATACATATACATATATATGTATATACACATAGATGTGTATATAAAAAAGGTAGCGCTGCAACAATTAGTCGATGAGTTCAACTATTAAATTAATAACTAACTGTTTTGATAATCGGTTAATCACTTTGAGTCATTTTAAGTCTTATGAGTCTAAATTCTCTGATTGCAGATTGTTAGATGTGAATATGTTCTGGTTTCTTTCCTCGTCTGTGACAGTAAACTGAATATCTCTGAGACGTTTGAGGACGTCATCTTGGACTTTGATTCATTTAATAGTTGACAGTAATCGATGAATCGTTGCAGCGCTACCTTCTTCACCTTTTTCTGACATTTTATAAACCAAAGAACTAAACGAATAATTAAAATAAAATAAAAGTCAGACGTTTGGTTTTTTTGCGGTTGTGGGTCATGATAATAATAATAAAAATAATATTTAATGAAAAGATAATGAAATCAAATCTCACCACAGTCTTGCTCATGTGGTCCTTCAGGTCGACTGAGACCGCCATGGCGTCCCCCAGAGGTCCGTCTCTGCTGGGCTTCAAGCAGCTGTCGGTCTGCCTGGTGGACTGTTTGAAGACTCCTGTAGTCCTGAGACCAGCCGCGAGGCCGGAAGGTGAGCAGCTGACGGGTTTTTAACCTCCCGTTATATGATCTGTGCTCTCTAACGTCTTTATCTTTTAGTTACATCTAGTTACGTGGTGGTATTTAAGGGTTTTTGTTATCTGCAGATATATTTTAAAGGGCTGTTAATCAACTAAAATATTTAATCGCATGATTGTCCATAGTTAATCGTGATTAATCGCAAATTAACACTCTCTGTTTATCGGTTCAAAATGTACCTTAAAGGAAGATTTATAAAGTATTTAATCCTCTTATCAGCAAATATGCTGCTTTATGCAAATGTTTGTATATATTTATTATTAAAGATCAGTTAACACACAAATCAGTGACAGATATTGTCCAGAAACCCTCACAGGTAGCATAAAACAATATGCTCCAATCATAACATGGCAAACTGCAGCCCAACAGGCAACAACAGCTGTCAGTGTGTCAGTGTGCTGACTGGACTATGACTTGCCCCCAAACAGCATGTGATGTTAGTCCCGGATGAGCCCCCTATTTTATGTTACACCCATACAGGGGTCCTCCCCCCAAAAAAATTTGAGCGTCAAACACAACCTCCTTCACGTTTTCCTCTGTTTAACCTCCTTTTAAAGCTAGAGTTAAGATACTGGTATCACATGACACTATAAAACCTAATAAATCCATCGGTACCAACCATGTCATACTAGCCTGTCATGAAGGAGGTTAAATAACGCTCCAAATTTACGCTAAATGTCCATGTTCAAAGGGGTCCCTTGACCTCTGACCTCCAGATCAGTGAATGTAAATGGGTTCTCTGGGTACCCACGAGTCTCCCCTTCACAGACATGCCCACTTTATGATCATCACATGCAGTTTTTTGCATGCGTGGTGTTTTTCTGGTTTGTCCTTTATACTATGACAGTTTTCCTAAAATGAAATTTTTTAAAAAATGGCAATATACCGCCTTGCTTAAAGTATCACAATATATTAAATAGCTGTGAAACGTATCGTATCGCCAGATTCTTGCCAACACACAGCCCTATAAGTGGTCGCTGCAAAGCACCTCATGAATGGTGATGCTTAGAAAGGAGCCTGCTGATCAATGTCAACTCTTCTGATAATCGATTAATCAGTTCGAGTCATTTTTTAAGAAAAGAAAAAGTCTAAATTCTCTGAGACTCTCCTGAGTCCTGAGTGGCAGACATTTGGCCACATGGTGCATCCGTTTCATATAACTTCCTGCTCTTTGGAAGCGCCTCAGCAAATGAATGTGTGTGTCCTCAGACGACCTCTCGGCCCTCGCTCTGATGGCGCCGTCAGTCTGCTTGGTGGACTGCGTGAAAACTCCAGGACTGAACGGGCAGGCGGTCCATGCAGCAGCAGAGCGGAGTCACGCCAGCGTCCGGGTCGAGGTAAAGGAGGAGGACGACGAGGAGCAGTCGGAGGCAGGCGACCGCTTTGAGAATCCGCAGCAGATGAACCGGGACGCGGACTGGTGTGACGCTGACGACGGAGCAGAGATCAATTTATATAAAGAAGAAGACGAGGAGTTTGATTGTGAGGACAAAGACCCCGACTGGGAGGACGACGGCGGCGGCTCAGATGCAGGCGGTGAGGATGAAGAAGCCTCTGAGCCGGGAGGTGGAGGTAAACCTTTCTGTACAGTTTGAAATGTATGCTGGTTTTATTAAGGACTTTTACTTCGAAAGAAAATGACACTTAATTTCTTTTCAATCGATTACTCAAGCTCTATTTTGAATACTGTTAACTATACAGAATTATATATTGGAAGATGAGTTTATCTAAAATACAATACAGCTTTATTTATCCCTGTTAGGAAATGCCTGTCATTTCCTGAACAGAAACAGTGACTGTGTATTTCTTCCTTCCTTTCTTCTTTCTTTTGACTCGCCCAATGAAAACAAAGCGGAGAAGAACCAGCAGGAAGGTGCATCCAAACCCCGACCTCACCGCTGTGAGGATTGCGGGAAATCCTTCGCAAAGCGAAGCAACCTCACCAGACACCAGGGGCACAGCTGCAGCGCGACCAGAGGCACGCCCAGCCTGCCGACGTCGTCACAACAGGTGGCGCAGCAGGAGACGTATTCGTGCAACGAATGCAGCCTGACTTTCCGGACCAAACGCCACTTAAAGCTGCATGCGCGCAGCGAAAATCACGACGGTAAAGAAGTTTCAGAAGCGACTCCACGACAGAGATGTCACGCCTGCAAGCAGTGCAATAAGAGCTTCTACATGTTGCGCACCCTCCGGCAGCACCTCCTCACACACAAGGGAGAGAAATGTTACCGCTGCGAGGTGTGCGGGAAGCAGTTTGGGAGGGAGGGCTCTCTGAAGCAGCACCGGTTGACCCACACGGGGGAGAAACCGTTCACATGCGAGCAATGTGGCAAGAACTGCGCCAGGAAGGGAGACCTCAAAACACACATGCTCAGCCACTCCGAGGAGCGGCCGCACGGCTGCAGCCACTGCTTGAAGAGCTTCAAGCAGCTGACAAAACTGAAGCAGCACCAACGGGTTCACACGGGCGAGAAGCCGTACCAGTGCAAGTTGTGTCCAAAGCGGTTCAGGATCCCGGCCTCGCTGGCGGCGCACCAGTTCACCCACTCGGGAGAGAAACCCTTCAAGTGCTCCCTGTGCCCCAAGGCCTTCAGCGTCCGGAGCAATCTGAAGAAGCACCAGATGATACACACCGGGGAGAAACCCTACCGCTGCTCATTCTGCGGCAAAGGCTGCCGACTCCTGCAGCACCTGATCGTCCACGAGCGCAGCCACACGGGGGAGACGCCGTACACTTGCGACAAGTGTGGGAAAGGATACGCCAATCGGTCGGCCCTGAAAACACACCGGTCCGCTCACGAGGAGAAACCACCACGCTGCTCCCTGTGCGGGATCACGGAGCTGGCCGGTCACGAGTGCAGCGAGGCGGCGGTGACGGAGAAACCGCACCGCTGCTCCCAGTGCGGCAAGCGCTTTACCCAGGCCGTGAGCTTGAAGACGCACCAGATGATTCATTCGGGGGAGAAACCTTACGGCTGTAAAGAGTGCGGGAAGCGATTCAACCACAAGAGCAACCTCACCAAACACATACGCATTCACACAGGCGAGAAGCCTTTTGAGTGTGAACACTGTCGGAGAGGCTTCAGGCTCCAACAGCACCTCACAAGTCATCGGTTAACACACAACAAGAAACATTAGACACATTGGAGCTGGACTCACATGTCAAAATGTCCTTTGGGCTGAGGGCTGGGTGTCGGTACTCAAAACAATGTAAGGTGGTAGTAGAAGAAGGTCCGCACACAGTAGCTCCCTTTTAAGTGCAGTTCATTGGCACATCTTAGTGACGTTTCGAGCATCAGCTCTTCTTCAGACTCAACCAATACAACCCAGTACCGAAACTTCTCCAGTCAAACGACACCTGCAAATGATCCTTTTTATACCCAGATCTAGAAAAATGATTGTCTCACCACGAGCGTTCTTTGATTTTTAACGCAACGTGTGATTGGTCCTCTACCGCAGCAGCTGCACCTAGGGATGGGACGACGAGGACATTTTCCCACCGGTTAATAAACTTGTGACAACACTAGGGATGCACCAATACCAGTATCGGGTATCGGGTCCGATACTGTGCTCATGTACTCGTAAAACGGCTCCGATACCACTTTACTTGATGTAATTGGTGTGTGCCCGACCACCGTATAACTAGCTGCAGCCCAAACAGTCGGGATCGCCTGCCTGCCTGCCTGCCTGCCTGCCTGCCTGCCTGCACACAGCTCTGAACACTGATCACATGTCCTGTAGTAACCAAGCAAAGACCCACACAGTACGACAAACATCGATCAGTGTTGACGTCAGAGGTCGCTGAACTCTGATCTGATCTGACCTGACAGATGTTTCCTGATGGGTCACAGGTTCATCAGACTGAACCAGGAGGCTTCAAACGACCCGGCGGCAGCGCTAGAGAAGCATTCAGTCTTCACACAGAGCGGAGGACGACAGCAACAAAGATGGAGCGACTCAACTTACTCGTCTGTCTCGGTTTGATTGCTGTGGCTTCAACTATGGTGAGTCGCATCACATCATAGTGACAGTTTTAATACAATAAAAAAATGTTTCAAACCGACAGAAATCAGTATTCTTTTACAAATCATTTTTAAAGCTGTTATTGTAATTCTTTTTTATGTTTTAGAATTTTACTTTAGTTGTTTTTTTGCCCCATTTAGCTGTTTTTATGGAGAACGGAGCTTGCTAAAATAATAAATAAATAAATGACCCGTTAAATAAATTAATATGCCATTAAATGTGCTTAATTCATTAATTAATTAATTGATAAAATGTGTATTTTAATTAGCTTTTTTATTTATTTACCTTTGTATTAATTGTGGTATTTATTTACTCTTCAATTTGATTTTCTCCTTTATTTATTTTTATTAACTTTTATTTTTTAATTACTTTTATTGATTTATTTTAAATTTAATTAAATTATTTTATTGTATTTATTAGTTATTATTTATATATA